>APFE031109964.1:72569-145823 GCA_000404065.3 Pinus taeda | reverse complement strand
GTCTATAGGACCTAAAGAAATAAATTATTTAGTTTGATTTAAGATTTTATTCCTAAGCTCAAAAAGCTTTGGGAGAAGCCTCTCGAGCTCACTGTCTATAGGACCTAAAGAAATAAATTATTTAGTTTGATTTAAGATTTTATTCCTAAGCTCAAAAAGCTTTGAGAGAAGCCTCTCGAGCTCACTGTAACTTTGACAACCTAAAAGACTGGGAAGGTCAGTATTGCAGCAAAGATTTTGAAAACTAGATCTAATATGGTTGTACACAGGGCACTCTAATAGGAAGTGATTTTCATCATCGTATTCTTACAGAGATGGTAGAACCTTTCCATCCATGGTGTTTTAGGAACTGCCCAACTACCCATTTCACTATGGAGCTCATGACAGTTTGTTTAATCCTATATTAATGTTCTTCTTTGAGCTAGTTAAAACAGAGAGATACATTTGATCTTCTAGGGTGGGGTTAATGACCTCCTTATAATATCTTAATTTTCTTTTAGCTGCTAAATCTTTCTCACGCCACATTTTCTCTTTGAACCTAGAAGTAACAATATTTATAATGTTATTAATGTTTTGCAATGCAACATTCTTGTCGATCTCCCAATGGTATAACCATGCCCTAGTGTCTTATACCAACCTCATTTGAGCTTTAGGTGGTTTTAGCTACAGTTTAAAGCTAGCTTAGGAAATCTATGGTCTCGTATGTTATTGAGTTTGTGCTTGTACAACAAAAACCTAATCATAGTTAAGCTCTCTATAGAAAAAGAAATCCACTACTATATATGTATAAGTTTCACTATTTATGCTCCACTCTAACTAGTAGAATTAAAAAATAATAAACCAAAAGGTGAATTATTTTAGGGTGCTTATTATTTGCATATACTTGCTTCTTACCTCCGAAATATAATAATTTTAAATATCCTCAAAACCAATATAAATGAATATAAATGAATAATATTCTGATATGGTTTAAACTAGGTTATAACGAGTGATGCAAACTTAATTATTTACTTATACCTTTTCCCCTCGGCCAGAAAGCGCTTGGTCTCAGATAAATCATTAACTAAAATTTAACACTATCAAATTCAAAAACGAAAGTATAACGAATATAATATTAAATTCACAATTTACTTAGTCAGGGAGTACAGTATTTATTTTGGAGTGAAAGTGCATTGGAATTGTATTATTTTATTTTGTTATTGGAATTTTAATCAAAGTTTCACAAAAATATTTAACATTTTTTTCTTGTAAATTTAAAAATAATTTACTAATTTTCTGCAAATTTTAGTTTTAATTTTATATTGGTTGGGTGAGCTATGATGGGACATACATCTTCTATTGGAAGACATTTCATTTTTCATATTTGTCTCTGCTTAACAAATCATTAAAAAAAAAACTAATTTTGTGTGGTTATTTCATTGGTGATTGTTATGAAACTCACACTAACATTGTTATGCTATTACTTTGTCCAATGATGCTAAAATTCACATAGTTGGAGGTCCTTTACATAAGCTCGGATGGGGTAGGAGTGAGGTGAGAAAAATATGCAATAAATATCATTATATTTCATTGTGAATAGATTCCTTGGGTGAAACATTTCTTGTGTGAAGCTTTTACTGTGCAGACGACGAGGTATCTGCGGGAGAATGTCAGTGTAGAGGAAACTTTATTTTGCAGGGAAAAATAAATTTTAAACTAAATTTTTTAGTTTCCACTCCATTGGTGAGTGCTTTGACACTCACATTGCTATGCTAATGCTCTATCCCATGATGCGAGAATTAATGTGGTTACAGGTCCTTTAGATAGCCAGGGCGGGGTTGGAGGTGGGGCAGCTAAACAAATCCCCAATTAATATTATAACTTTTTTATTGTGCGTAGCTTCCTTATGTAGATATTTTACTGTGTAGAGGATGGGGTATTTGCAAAAGAAGCATGGTAGAGAGGAAACTTTATTTTTTAGTCATATGCTCGATAGTGGTTTGGCCAAAGAGGATAGGTTCTCAATGTCAGATCTCGTTTTCCTTGTTGCATGTGGCATAGAAGAGCTTGGAAAATGCGATCCGCTTCCTAGCACAATGAATTGTGAGTCGGATTCCAATAGAATGGATTGCCTAGCTTTGTGTCTGGCCACATGGATCCGTTGTTGGACATGATGACATGTTGTTGTGCATTCAGTGGCTGCACTTGCTATTTGTTCCGTCCTCTATGATAGTGGATCTTCATATGTTAATTTATTATTTGATCATTCATCAAGCTTTTGACGCAAGCAGGGCCTGCATTATCCAGGATCTGTAATCTATGTGCATATCTGTATGCATCTAAGTTTTTACTTTAATCAGTAACTCCAATTAGTGGCAATCTCACAAAGGCACCATTTTCCATGCGGAAGTTTATCTTTCTTGTGGTTCAAATCATTCACCATTGGTTTCATACTTTCATTAACGCCATCATACATGGAATAAACTCAAATGCATTATCCATCAGCATGCAAATTCAAAACCTTTGAAGCCTTCCATTTAAAACCCAATGACTCAAATCAACCGCAGACTTTGTTTTAGTAACTTCATTCATTACATACATTAAAATCATCCTTTAGATATGACTGGATTCTACCAAGAAAATGAACTTATGTTGTTCATACCTGTACATGCTGTCTCAAGAGCGATGTGGCTTAATATTCTTGCCCCAATATCAGCTGAAGACTTTAAGTCCTCTTCCCAACGTTCATGCTATCAAAACATAATTGATTAATGCTTAGCATTGAGAGTTATCAACACTGTGTTGTTACCAGTTCACAACACATCAAAATCATGTTCTTGGCCGCACAGACAATTCAACTTTTTGTTGACATAAACAATATCATATATATTCGCTGGATTGCGCCTTACCTTTAAACCAGGCTGCTTATATCAAACAGTGGCGATATTCAATTGGCGGCCATGCCATAATATATATATATGTCTCTCTACGATATTTCATGTAGCGTTACACATCCAGTAGTCATGTAAACAACAAGCTTTAATGATTGCAGACAATAGGGATATCTACCTGCGCCTTTCCACCATGTTGTTCATGTCTTTTGATCAGATATGGTCGACAGTTATTCAGGCTAACTGCAGTATATCTCCAAGCCTATATTTCGTCCTGGGTAACACTGTAATTTCCCGACCAATAACTGTATCGCCGTAGTCCTTGTTATGCTACAATGAACCGCCTACACGCCAAAACCTATTTACGTGCACAAGGCATATATAGATCGCACCGGGGATATATATACCTCCACTCTATAACAATTCGGTGTGAAATGTATCTATCTCGCAACTGTTCAAAGCACGGCTTCCTAACAGGCCGATGTCCTTACACGCTGGTTATATAGATATAACAGTCACGTTTGCCCATAGGTATAACAGGTTTATAAAACCTTTTTCAACAATACCGTTACTCGGTAGTTAACCACAGCGCAGGCAGGTTATATGCATACAATATAGAGGTAACAGAGGTATCCACTTACGCTGGAGTATAGATAATTATAATTATGCAAACAACCAACAAACAGACCTCCGCATGATAGTCCCGATAGCCTTGTACGTAGCCTTTAACAATCGGCCCATTAACAACCCTTCCACCTCTGAAACGACGGATTCAGCGACGAGTATAGACTGTAATTTAAATTAAATTGGCTCGGACATTCAATTAGCAGTTCCCACAAACAGACACATGCGCTATTATCAAATCAAGCCCAGTTTTCTTCTTATAAATATCCACGGCAACTAAACATCCATACACAACATTTTGAAGTCATTGTCCTCCCACAGAATTAAATATATACCAAAGGAAATTCAATGATGCCATATCTCAGAATTTATTAAGCAATCATGCTCATACAAAACATACTCATATTTACATAAAAAAACATTCACAAGAGCTTTACATTCATGGTGAGATATGCAAATCGACTTCCTTTTTACATAACCCTAAGGCTTCCAAGTAGAAAACCTTATACTGTCCTCACAATCTTCATGTTTTTTCCTCTAAAACTTCTTCCTATTTATACAATTTAAAAATATCATTAAATTAAATGCTCAATCCCTTCAATTCCTCAACAAACCCCTAAATCTCTCAGCATCCCTAAAGGATAGCTCTTTATCCCTAAAATCCTTCCACTAATTAAATTCCCTCATATCCTTTTATTAAATAAAAAGATATTTACAATAGATCCTCACATTTTCCTATTTTACTCATTTAATTTAATAAAATATTAAAAATCAACACACCCCCTTTTAACATATTTACAAAATCAAAAAGTGCCCTTGATGCTCCTGCATCAGAATCCCCATGTAAGAAAGTTCATGACCACCTGGTCATAAGTCTGGATATCTCCTCCTGGATCCCAAATTTTATTTTGTGATCTTCCCATGCTTGTCGATTGCTTTACTACTGTTTTCATATGCTGTTGTCTTCCAGGTTTCCATATTTTGTGTTGTAGTGCTCCACTTGCTTTGCTCTTGCAATCCTTCGCTGTCTTTCTCTTGTTGTCTTTCCTTTCCTTTCTTGCTGCTAGCCTCTTCCGGGATTCTTTTGTCATCAGTCTTCTGATACTTTCAATCTCTCAGTCCAAATAATCTCTCGGCTGTTGATTTCTTGCTGCATGCTGAGCTAAGATGGCTTGCTCATTTTTTACTTTCTCTATCTGTACTATCACTTGCTGACTTCTTGCTTCTATTCTTATTTTTGTTCTGACTTTCTCATTTCTTACCGCCACCCAATCATCCATACCCTCTTGTCTTCTGGAACAGAAAACTTCTTCTTCCTTCATTTGACTGCTCAACTGAGTCACATGTTCTGCAACAATACCTGCATTCACAAAACACTTGTTAGAATAAAAATCAAAGGCATCAGTGCCTTGTCCTCCTTTGCCATAACTTCAGTATGCTTCTCTTCCACTATCAGCACATCAGTATGCTGATTCTCTTTGCCCAAAGAATCCTCTGAAGAATTCTCAAGACTGTCAACCAGTCTTTCTCTCACATCATCTGCTTCCATGATATATTTTTGCACTTGTTTACTGTACTGAACTCTTTCTTCTACCATCTCCCTGTCATACTCCGAATTCCTCAACGAATATTTTAGCAATGCAAATTCTTTGTAACATTGATGAAGCATAACATCAGCATCACTTACAGTCCCTGCATGCATACACAACTTTTCAATTTGAAAACTACAAGTCTCAACAACTTTAATCATCAATTCATATACCAGCTCTTACAGCTGATCATCTTCTTCATTCACATGAACTTCCTCTTATGCTGTAACAACAAAAGCATCACTGCTTTCTTCTTCAAAGTACTTGTCTCCCGAGAGATTCTTTCCCATGCTTGTGATAGTGTCATAAGAGTTCGCATCCTCTTCAACAAAACCTGTAATCACATCACAACTGTCAGCTATAAAAACACAAGAGTTCACGTTATCCAGCTGATCTGGATCTGCCCAGTAATTCAAGAATCCATCAATGATCTCTTCCTTTGTTTGATCAATAGAAACCTCCTCTTCCAACCCAACTGCTCTGAGTTGCGTACACTTCAACTGTACATCCATCATCTGCTCAAGCTTTTTCAGCTCTTCCGTTAACTGCATGTTTATCTGTCGATCTCTTTTCTATTGTAGCTTCTGCCACTTCACTTTCTTTCCCTTCAATGGAAAGATCCGTCCTCTATTCTGGTTTTCCTGCTCTTGCAGCCATTCTTCTAGTACATGCAATTGTACCTTTATTACTGCAATCTCTCTTTCTCGAACTTCTGCAGTCATCTCATCTCTGTGGCATTCCTCTGAACCTCTTCTCTGATCCTCCATGATCATTTCTCCATGAGTTTCTCACTTACCATGAGTTGTACTAGCCTTTACGACAGCAATCCCTTCTGTTGTCACTTACCTCACCAAGCCTTCCTCACTCAGTCTTTTGGTATGTACTTGGTTCACTGCCTCTGGAACCTTTTGAGCACTTTTCTCTGCTCTCTCTCTGGGCTATCTCTTCAACTCACCTTCTTCTTCAGGACACTACAATTTTCCTCTTTATCCAACCTTTAGTTGAATGCCAGGTTCACTGCCATCATCTTTTCTGCAACCATAAACTCCATTTGCAAATTTCAAATCAGAAAAATCATCTCACCTCTTAAGATCTTGCATGATCTTGTCCCCCTTTCGTTTCTACCATCCTGCTCACTGTATTTGTGTAGTTTTCATATCAGATTTAAAATCTGATCTTCATCATTCATTACACATTCAAAATACATTTCAGTTTAGCAAATCTTCAAAATAAACATTCCACAGAGCCAAGCTCTGATACCAAAATGACGCAAGAAGGGCCTGCATTATCCAGGATCTGTAATCTATGTGCATATCTGTATGTATCTAAGTTTTTACTTTAATCAAAAACTCCAATTAGTGGTGATCTCACAAAGGCACCATTTTCCATGCGGAAGTTTATCTTTCTTGTGGTTCAAAACATTCACCATTGGTTTCATACTTTCATTAACACCATCATACATGGAATAAACTCAAATGCAATATTCATCAGCATGCAAATTCAAAACCTTTGAAGCCTTCCATTTAAAACCCAATGACTCAAATCAACCCCAGACTTTGTTTTAGTAACTTCATTCATTACATACATTAAAATCATCCTTTAGATATGACTGGATTCTACCAAGAAAATGAACTTATGCTATTCATACCTGTACATGCTGTCTCAAGAGTGATGTGGCATAATATTCTTGCCCCTATTTCAGCTGAAGACTTTAAGTCCTCTTTCCAACGTTCATGCTATCAAAACATAATTGGTTAATGCTTAGCGTTGACAGTTATCACCGTTGTGTTGTTACCAGTTCACAACACATCAAAATCATGTTCTTGGCTGCACAGACAATTCGACTTTTTGTTGACATAAACAATATCATATATATTCGCTGGATTGCGCTTTACCTTTAAACCAGGCTGCTTATATCAAACAGTGGCGATATTCAATTGGTGGCTATGCCATAATATATATATATATATATGTCTCTCTATGATATGTCATGTAGCATTACACATCTAGTAGTCATGTAAACAACGAGCTTTAATGATTGCAGACAATAGGGATATCTACCTACACCTTTCCACCATGTTGTTCATGTCTTTTGATCATATATGGCCGACAATTATTCAGGCTAACTACGGTATATCTCCAAGCCTATATTCCATCCTGGGTAACACTGTAATTTCCCAACCAATAACTGTATCACCGTAGTCCTTGTTATGCTACAACGAACTGCCTCCACGCCAAAACCTGGTGACATGCACAAGGCATATATAGATCGCACCGGGGATATATATACCTCCACTATATAAGAATTCGGTGTGAAATGTATGTATCTCGCAACTGTTCAAAGCACGGCTTCCTAACAGACCGATGTCCTTATACGCAGGTTCTATAGATATAACAGTCATGTTTGCCCACAGGTATAACAGGTTCATAAAACCTTTTTCAACAATACTGCTACTCGGTAATTAACCACAGCGCAGGCAGGTTATATGCATACAATATAGAGGTAACGGAGGTATCCAGTTACGCTGGAGTATAGATAATTATAATTATGCAAACAACCAACAAACGGACCTCCGCATGACAGTCCCGATAGCCTTGTACGCAGCCTTTAACAAATCGGTCCATTAACAACCCTTTCACCTCTGAAACGACGGATTCAGCGACGAGTATAGACTGTAATTTAAATTAAATTGGCTCGAACATTCAATTAGCAGTTCCAACGAACAGACACATGCGCTATTATCAAATCAAGCCCAGTTTTCTTCTTATAAATATCCACGGCAACTAAACATCCATACACAACATTTTGAAGTCGTTGTCCTCCCACATAATTAAATATATACCAAAGGAAATTGAGTGATGCCATATCTCAGAATTTATTAAGCAATCATGCTCATACAAAACATACTCATATTTACATAAAACAAACATTCACAAGAGCTTTACATTCATGGCCAGATATGCAAATCGACGGCCTTTTTACATAAGCCCTAAGGCTTCCAAGTAGAAAACCTTATACTGTCCTCACAATCTTCATGTTTTTTCCTCTAAAACTTCTTCCTGTTTATACAATTTAAAAATATCATTAAATTAAATGCTCAATCCCTCACATCCTTCCACTAATTAAATTCCCTCATATCCTTTTATTAGATAAAAAGATATTTACAATAGATCCTCACATTTTCCTATTTTACTCATTTAATTTAATAAAGTATTAAAAATCAACACACCATCTTTTAACATATTTAAAAAATAAAAAAGCACCCTTGATGCTCCTGCATCAGCTTTTATCATAGGTTAATTTATTATTTGATCATTCATCAAGCTAAAATGGTGGTGATTTATGTGTGAGAGTAGTGATTGTTTATTGCTTTAGGGCCGAGTCATATATTATGTGTAAATTTTATTGCATTTAGATTTGTGAAATGATTAAATGCGTAATAAGATAATTATTTAATAGATTAATGTGGTTTGTTGTGTTTCACGAGCATTAGACCTAATTAATTTTTAATAAAGTTAATTTGGTGTGATCTGTCATCAGTAATTTTATAAGGTCAAGTTGTAGAATTGCCTTTTGAAGACATTTTGTAGCTTAAATGTTATCCTAGAAAACTAGTGAATAGAGAGGAAGGCCATAGTAATTCTGCAATGACATTTTGTACCTTGAATTTTATCCTAAATAACCACTGAATAGAGAGGAAGGCCATATATTCAATATCTGGTGTAAATTCCATAGGATGATTCAGTATTGAAATTGATTTGTTGCACTCAGTTGAGAAGCATCAATTATGCAAAGCACATAAACTATGGTTTGAAGTGGTTATGTATTTAATGGATCAAGTGGGAAGCTCGAAAGTGTGGTGAAGGAAAGAGCAGATCATGGATTTTTAAAGTGCATACTTGTTGTAATATTTTTTTTCAATGTTTTCCATTTAAACATTAATGGAGGGTGTTGGAGGTAATGCTATCATGTCATTTGTACTGATCATTTGGTCTAGATGTTGTTGCTTCCTATGTCTGAGTTGTTGTAATATTTTTTTTCAATGTTTTCCATGTAAACATTAAGGGAAGGTGTTGGAAGTAATGCTTTCATGTCATGTGTAGTTGTCACTTAGTTTAGATGTTGTCGTTTCCTATGTATGAGTTGTAGTGGCTAACTAGATGGGTAGAAGTCAATGGTTTATTTGCTATAAATTTGTAACTGTTATGATCAATAAAATGTGCAAGTCTGATTTATTTTGTGTGTATAGCTTTTTCTCTCCTTTCTCTCTATTTTTCTAAATAACAAATATTTAAAATAATATATTATTTTTTATTAATTTATTTCATTAAAAATAAATAAGTTGTATGATTCAATGAAAACATCTGTATACACATATATCATGTTCATTTCAATATTACTACTTGAATTAAAAAAGCTAAATAATTAAAAATTTATTTTAATTTCCTATTTATTATTAAAATTAAAAAAATAACTATACGTTATTTATTATGTTGTTGTTGTTGTGTTGTTGTTTTATTATTGTTGTTGTTGTTGTTGTTGGACATTTATTTTAGAATAAGATTTTCAAAAATTTAAATTAATTATTCATAACTATGAGGGGAATGTTACATTTAGTCTCCATGGAATATGTATAAAAAAAATAAAATTAATATATCTTTAATATAGTTGACACATTTTTGTTTTTTAATTAATTAATTAATTACAGAAAATACCATTTCAATAAATATCATATGAACTTGATTATAATCATACATTATCATATGAACTTGGTTATGGTCATATAGTCATGATCCAACAATGATATTAAATAATAATATTGTAACCAAACTTATTAAAATTTAAAAATTACATAATAAAATCTAAATTAATCTAAAATTATTCTTATAAATAAAAATTAATTATCTTCCTATTTCTTACGCTACTATAATTATAATATATCCCTTATAAAATAATAATAAAAATAAATTAAAAAGAAAAGTAAACGTTTCATTCCAATCGTTTCATTCTAAACCATATAAAAACTTCCCTTTAAAATCATATTGTATTAACAAAACATAAAAAAAACAACGTTATAAAACTTTTGTTTGCCATAGTAATTGCTTTTTATAAACTTTTTTTTTTTTATGTATATTATTTATAAATTCATGTATTCAAAATAGACGCCAGATAAAACCGATGCACTTCAAATCTGCCCGCTGATATCCATTCTCCTTCTAACTTTACTAGTTTGCTCCAGGAATTATATTCTAAATCAGAACTACACTAGCAACATTTTTCAACATTTTTCAAGTATGTTTTGATGTAACAAGTGTCGCTCTTGGAACTCGATAAAGCTATCTCAAAACCTACTGCCCCTTCCGTTTCTGTTACACGGAGTCTCTTCAATAATTTTCCAGATATACAAATACGTTAACTACATAGTAGATTTTACACACAAAATAAATCAATCAAAAAGAGAATATGAATATTGAACTTAGAAAAAAGCCATAAATAACTGAGTTAATAATTCAAGTATATGGTTTTGAAAATAAAAAAATTTCAAATATTTTACACCTGCTGCCTTCCACTCTTCCGAAATTTCAAATTGCAAAAAGTATAATCCAATGCGTAATATAAGTCTAGTTGTATACAACTTTGGCATTAAAAATGAGTTATCTTACCATTGCTTCTTAGACCAATTGAAAAGATCTGATATATAATGAGGACCCTTACTCTATTCCTCCTTCTGGTACAATTTATTAAGTCAAGCATTACTATTTGCGATTTATGAAGAGCAAATAGATTAGCGAGTTTAGCAAGAATGGAAGCTATTTAAAACTGAAACTAGTGAACATCGAAATAAACTCTCTAGCTCCTATTATTATATATATTTATCAAAATGATTTGTAATATTAGAAAAGTTTTTTAGATTTTTATATTTTCTATATTTTCTATTTTTATACTAGAGCAATGAATTTAGCAGGAGGGCAGGAGATTAGTTTTCTGAGGTCAAAAGAAAATTTGAATAAAATGTTTTCACTTCTATAGAGTTGATAATCAAGAGAGAGTACTTGTAATTTTTCATATGTTGTATTTTTCCTTTATTTGGGCATAAAATAGTTAGACTATTTAAAATGTCGTAATGAGAAAGAGTCCACTTCAAAAATTTTCATTGTTTATGTTGCATTTTTTAATGTATAAAATGAATCCAAATTTACTTTAGCTAAACGAGTTAGACAACTTAAAATGTTTTCAATCATAATTTTTTCTTCAATTGTTTTATATAATGACTATGTAGCTCTTTTTTAACTTTTAATTACTTTATTTCATGATGAGATTAAGATTACATTGGTTAAGTTATTTTATGGTTGAGAGTGAGATGTTTTATACAAACCATATATTTAAGTTTTTTTAATTATAAGAGACTTGAAATATTTTATTTATGGTTAAGAGTGAGTGAAGTAATTTTACTAGTTGTGTGTGTATATATATATATGTTTTTGTATGTTTAAATAGGACATAGGATCAACTGCAAGTTGAACACAGACACATTTACATATCTCTTTTATACTAGGTTGTAAAATGCACAAAAACATATTATACTGAATTATAAAATGACAACTCAATAAATATCTCTATACAATAATAAATATTAACAACAATACAGTCAATTATTGATTTATTACTTTTTTTATCCTTCTTATTATTTTAAAAAACATTTTCACCTTCATTCATATCTAGGTCATATATAGATACTTAGAGCATTCATATCTAGGTAATGGTACAATCAAAATAGGATAGGAGATTTCCACACATCTTTACACTGTGCAGCAATTCTATGGAGAATAAGATGTAGAGATTTTAACGAATCATTTTCATTATGCACTATTATTATGTAAGTTACTAGTAAATGAAAATTAAGTTACTAAAATTAAGTTACTAGTAAATGGAAATGAAACTATGAGGGGAGATTTTCACATAGATGATAACATCATATATTCTCAGCCGCCTTAGATAAATTTCATAAAGACCCAAAGCATTAACAAAATGATTTAATAATAAGCCTGTTGTTCACCAAGTAAAATCGTGGACTTTATTTAGAAATTCCTTATAACCCAAGCGTGGATCCAAACCACAAGAAATTGGGATTGTAGTAGGGATTAAGTCGAACATAATAGTGACTTTACTTCAAGCTTCCACATAACCCAACTGTGCATCGTAATAATAAGAAAGGAAACGAGGATTTATAGTTTTTTTTTTTGAGATCTACAACACAGCACCTTCGGGCAAAGATCGCAGCAATTGGGAGGAGCTTGACAATCTGTATTTTCACAAGTCTGACAATTGGGAAGACTCGGTTCCTTTATGTTCAGTTTGGAAAGATCCACGGTCTTCTCAGGCCTCATCTTATCATGTACCTTCATAGGTTTGAGGGTCGAGTAACTTTCACCTGCATAATAAATATCATTATATTCGCTTTTCAAATAATTATGAGCTACCAACTAATACAGTAAATTGATCTACAACAATTGCAAAACCAACCTGCTAGATCATTCTGGACTTCTGCTGTTTGCGAGAGTACCACTGTAAAAGTTAAACATATTATCAAGAAAGTCATAATGAGGGAGGGAGAAGCCATTTTCAATTGCATAACACAATATCTTTTTCCCTCTCTTTAGATCTTCTCTGTGGAATACTGTGGAATGATGCTTGTGTATGTGGATTTTATATATTTTCTGAGTTGTTTCTAAGGCAAGCTTATCCAGAGTGTTTCCAGTTTCAGTGTCAGAGGCATGAATATTTCCACTATGTTTCCGATTATAAATTAGAATTTCTCAATAATTTCATCAATCTAGACTCTTACTATGCTAGAGTTCTGCTCAGAATCTTAACCATTTATACTCTTTCAATTTATTTTCTAGGAGGTCGTAAAGGAAACATTACTAAATCTGTTTTTTAACCAAAACCCCATCCCATGGCAAAGTTGAAAGGGTGTTTCCAATTTTATAATAGAATGTCTCCATAAAAATATACAGCTGCTTCCAGAGGGTTTTGCTAGTGTTAACAATATTCTTTTTCACGTTAACGAAATCTTAATCACTGCATTAAGAGGTAGCGGTGGTTGAAAGGTTACCGTTGTAATCAGTCATTTTAAAATTAAACTTTTTCAAATTATTATATCTCAATTTTTTAAAATCCAATGTATTTAAAGATTAAGGAAAAGAAGTAAATAGTGAATAATAGATTTATTAATATCCAAATATTAAATTTCCACAGATTTCATTTTTGAACTATCAAGCGAATTTACTGTAATTATCAGAGAAATATTTTATATAGTTATTCAAATTCAACTTATATGATAAAGTAACTCTTAAACCAATAAGAGAATAATATTGTATTACAATTATTTTAATGGATCATAAATTTAACTTTAACAAAAAAAACCTAAAATCTTGCTCCAATTTTTTTTAATATTTGTTTTAATTGAATATTTGTAAAATAAATCATGGAAAACCATATCTTATGAATACATTAAAATCTCTAAAAACATACATATTTCTACGTGAAAGGTTTAATATTTGAAAAATTTTATTATCATGCTATTTAAAAATATCATTTAAATTTAATATATTAATATTAATATATTATAATATTAATAACTTAGGATTAATACAATATTAAATTTGTTATATTTTAATATATATTAATAAAATATGATAGATATTAACTCTAGATATGTATGGGATGGAAAAACAAAGAGTGATAGAGGTGGAGAGATTGAGGGAGTGAGAGGAAGGATGAAAGAGGAATTGAGAGAAAGGATGAGAGGAGGGATAGAGAAATATGGAGAAAGAGTGTATGTTTTGGGGGTGATATAGAGAGACAAAATAGAGAGAGAGAGAGAGAGAGGGAGAGAGAGAGATGGAAGGTGAAGAGAGGGAAGAAGAGTGAGATATAGATACATATGGAGGGAAAAAGCATGGGTGTTTGGGGGAGGCGGTTGAGTTAGAGAGACAAACACGGAGATGCAAGGAGATATAGGTATAGATGGAGGGGGGAGAGAGGGAAGAGGACTTATTGTACTAGATGCATTGATTTCACTGTAGATGGTGATTTATAATCCTATTCAATTGCTTGCATTGAAGGATATAAACTGAAGTACATGTGAGAGGAGGAATTAAGAGAGAGACAAGGAGAGGCATGATAGAGGGAGAGAAGGGTAAGAGAGAGACAGGGAGACACAAATATGGAGGAGGGATAGAGGGGAAGAGAGATAAGGATAAAGGGAGGGAGACGTTGACGGGGTTTGAGGGAAAATAAAGAGACAGAGAGAGAGAGAGAAATGAATTGAGAGAGGAGGAGGAGAGAGTGAGTGGGAGAGAGGAGGAGAGAGGGAGGAAAAATAGATGGATTTGGAAGTGGATAGAGGGAGGGAAGGAAAAAAAATACAAAGAGAAAAGTAGGGCAAGGGAGAGAGAGGGGTAGTGAAAGGAAGATATCTAGAGAGAGTGTGTATATTTGGAGGTGAGATAGAGATACAAAGAAGGATAGATGGCTGGGGAAGAGAGAAGAAAATTTCTTGCAATAAATTCATTGAATTCAATTTAGATGGTGAGTTCTAATCCTATTTTATTTCTTGCACTAGGTGCATTAATTTTAGTGTAGATATTGATTTATAATTATATTTGATTTCTTGCACTAGATTCATTGATTTAAGTGTAGATGTTTATTTTGAATCCTATATGATTGCTTGCACTAGATGCATTTCTTTCAGTATATATGTTTTCTAATTCTTACTGATTGCTTGCATTATATGCATTGATTTCAGTGTAGATGGTGATTTCTAATTCTATTTGATTTCTTGCAGTAGATGCATTCATTTTAATGTCAATTGTGATTTATAATCCTATTTGCTTACTTGCACTAGATGCATTAATTTCATTATAGATAGTGATTTCTAATTTGCATTGATTTTAGTGTAGATGCATATTTTTAATCTTATTTGATTTCTTGCACTGGATGCATTGATTTTAGTGTCAATGTTGATTTCTAATCTTATTTGATTGCTTGCATTAGATTCATTGATTTCTAATATTATTTGATCTGTAGATTAGATGCATTAATCTCAAAGTGGATGATGATCTCTGATTTGATGTAACTCAATCTATGGTGGTTCATTAAATTAACGTGATTGGCTTAACAATATGCATTAATTTAAGTGTAAGAACAAAAAAATGATGGACAATTTGCATTGGTTTTTGTGTTATAGTATTCAACCTATTATTATTGGAGAGCGAGAGAGACAAGGTATGATGTTTACTACAATAGTTTGAGTTAAAGAATTGAAGTGTCGAAAATCTCAACTATCATTTTCATATAATCCATATGAAAATATCGAAAAACTAAAAAATAATTTAAAGATTGTAAATATGACCACTCATTAAAAAAAATCAAGATTACATTATTTTTTGAATTTTGCAAAACAAACTATATATAAAAAAAAATCATCCAGATATTTTGAAGGAAACAAAATATTTCAACATTAAAAATGAAGCAAATCAACTATACTTTTCATCAAAGAGATATAGAATAGTCGGTGAAGGAGCGTGCTCTTAAGGTGCTCCATATGCAAAGGTCACCGGTTCTAGTCTCGCCGATACCAAAAAATCCAGCATGGTTTCCGCTGGTGCGGCTCAGGCCGGGTGCGATCCCCGGGTGACTTTGACGGCTTAGATGCCCCTGAGTCGTGGCCTCTCAGCCACAGGGTAAGAGTGATTTTCAAGATTCACCCACTTATCAACAAAAAAAAAATCAACTACACTTTTCATATAATGTATATGAAAGTATGGAGAAAGAAAAAAATAATATAAAGATGTTGTAAATCTGATGACTCATTAAGAAAAATCAAAATTACATTATTTCTTGTATTTTGCAAAACAAACTATATATAAAAAAATCATCATCAAAATATTTTGAGGGAAATAAATTATTTAAAACATTAAAAATGAAACAAATGATTTCAAGAGTAATATCTATGTAGTAAATTATTAATACTACTCTTTAAAATATAAGAATTATTAATTGTCAAAGGCTGTGATACCTAAAAGTAAAAGAAATATATGTGCATATCAATCCTTTTGCAAACTATGGATAAGATTGTCTCCTGTATTCATTACCAACTAATTAGTAAGAGACAATTACATGCAATGAAATATAATACAACAATTGTAACATTCACAAACATTACCATCCAAATTTAAACACATAAACACACAAAGCACTCAAAGCCGGACAAACCATTCAAAGCAAACAACACAAACAAAATTAAAGAAAATAATAATATATTCATGTCAAACAAAGAAAACATCATGTAAATTTCAAAGTATGAATTTGATCTCAAACATATACATAATAATTATAATATAGAAATGTATCATTGTAATGATAGAGTTATGTCAAACAAAAAAAACATAATGTAAATTTCAAAGTATGAAGTTTATTTCAAGCATATACATAATAATTATAATCTAAACATGTATCATTCTGGCCCTCAACCGAACCATACTAGATCCATCTAATTTCGAACTTTTCATATGCTGAGAAAGATTAAATCCCTCGAAATGCAAACTTTTCTTCAAATTCTACAATCCAAAAAAAATTGGTGTACTGACATTAGATAGCGTTCAGCCCATGATAAATGTAAAATAGTAACAAATTTCGAAGTCTGTTATAAAAATATGATAAACGAAAACTATTTCAATCGTTTTACTTTGTACAAATCCATCGAAATATCTTAAAACATCTACAATCAAACTACACTTGGACGTCTAAACATTTCCTGGTTTATTGCGACAAAATGTGTTTCGGCAGTAGAAAACCCTATAAACATGTTAACCTAAAAGTTTATGCTAAAAGTTTATGGAATTCGTTTTTATCTTTCCTTTTCACAATTACGGTAAAATGACAAATAAAATTATAAACATCTTAGGCTCAACCAACAATTATTTATTAAATAGTTATTTTATTTATTTTTTAAATATTAAATATTTATTTTTTAAGATATAGATTATTTTATTAAATATTATATAATTATGTTGTTGAGAATAATTTCGGCAAAATCACATCAACAGCTAAATTTGATTGACAAACGGTTAAACCGGACCTCTATCAGCTAGCTATGACCATGGTCCAATATGAGAGACCAAATTTTATTTAATTATTCAATTTATTTCTTTATTTATTATTATTATAATTATATATAATATCAATTGCATAATATCATTTGTTAATGTTAATATTATTATTACTAATGTATTTCTTATTTATTTATTATTATATAATATTAATAAATATTATTTATTTAATAATCAAAATAAATATAATGGTAAATCATATTATTATATACCCATAATTTTATTATGAAGGTCAGATTTAACCTTAGAACCTAAAATAGTAATTATTTTATTTATATTTGTTTATTTATTAATTAAAATCAATATTATTATATCTTAATAATATATGTATATTTTTACCACATGAAAATATTATATTAAATATACCAATATATTTAATATAATATCAATAGTATTATTTATTAAATATTAGAATAAAATGGTAAAACCATTGTTATTATTAATGGTGTATAATATTTTTTACTCGTATATAATATTAATATCATAATAATATTATTTATTTAAATAATAAAATAGATAATTGTAATTTATATTATAATACTCATTATTTTTATATCATGGTCAAATTTTATCTGAAATTAATTAATTTATTATTATATGTAAATATTTTTTATTTATCACCTATTAATTATATCTCTATAATATTATGTATTGATCCATATATAATATATTAAATTTACCATTAATATTAATATTAATCAGTAATATTTATTTAAATTTTTAGAATAAAAATAAAGTTGAATATTATCATAAACCTATTATTTTATCAACCTAAAATTTTTAAACCTAGAACTCAATGAAACTAAAGAAACTATTATTTTTATTTATGTATTTAATTTAATTCCTTAATTAATATTAATAATATTAAAATCAATATCATGCTAAACCAATGAAACTATAAACTATTATCATAGCATAATACCAACTCTTGCTAATATTATTATTACAAGGGCTAATGACAAAATGTTTATAATGCCCATGCTATAACAATATCATAAGGCAAATTCAATTTTCAAGGAACAGGGGGTTAAAGGATTTAATTAAAAAACCACACCGAATTAAGGGAGGATAAAGGAAAACCCGAGAAAAAGAAGCAAGAATGAGAAGGCTAGAAAGAGAGGGCTGGAATCCAGCAGCTACTAATCTTCCAGCCATCATCCCTATTAAGATTATTAGGCCTTCTTTCGATTTCAAGGGCCTCTCTAAACTTCCGATGGTGAAACTGCGCAACCTTTGCAATGACACGAGCCTCTTCAATACAGACATGATGTTTAGTCTTCTCGGCATGTTCTGCAAGGGTCGAGGACTTGGCCCTTCCATGCCTTAAGTCAGCCGAATGCTCATTAATCCTTTGATTAATAGAGCGTCTGGTCTCACCAATGTATGGTGTTCCACAGGAATGACATAGACGCCCTTCATGTCTTTGGGGTCGATAGGGTCTTTTACAGATCTGAGGGAGCCACGAATAGTATTAAGAGGTCTAAAGGTTGCGGGGACATTATGCCTCTTCAGAATCCTAGCAATCCTATCAGTGTTTCCCTGGATGTAAGGAAGGTGAACCCCCATGACCCGATCTTTAGGATCTTTATGGATAGAAGGCTCCTTACGGGCCTTGAGGAAGGCTTTCTGACCCAGGTGTCTACTATAACCATTCTTAACAAAGACATCAGGAGATGAGATTTCTCCTTTTCCAAGCTCTTCTCATCAGATATTCTCACAGCACGAGTAACCAGCGTGCTAAGAACGCCCAACTTCTAAGCAGATTAGCAACCATCCCTTCTCTGAATAAGAAGATGATGCGGGAGCATTCAACCCAAGAGAAATTATTGTAAATAATAGTCATAGGGGGTCAAGCATTCTAGAATTATTTTCCTAAGTTACAAGTCAGTGTGATTAATTAGATGTTTACAAAGTAAATAAATGAAAAAATAGAAATAGGGAGTGTTTTAGGCATAAAGCAGTGAATGTGGATTATTATGGGATAAGGAAAGCTTTTCTATTTTAGAACAGGGAAAAAGATGGGAAAAAGCCTCAAGATGCTTTTTACCATATGTATGCATTGCATGTAGACTCTTAGAGCTTTTAGTTGAGTGATTCTAGATCATGCTTAGTTTTCATAAATTAGGAATCCTCAAAGACATGAAGATCAGAGAGAGGGAGTGAGAGTGAGGATGAGGGATGGAGGCCATGACTAGGCCATGATTTCTCTTGTATATTTTTTTCTTGTATTATTCAGTGCTTTGTGTGCATATGTATTGTCTGGAATCTCAGAAATTATATGGTTCGATTTATGGATTGGTGTATATTTTTCTATAATTGAGTTGAGGCGTGGTTGAATTACAGTTAAATGCAGATAACAATCTGGCCAAGAGCTCCAAACAAAATACGGTGGCTATTGAATAAAACGCGTGGTAAATAGAAGGCGACTAAGGAATTAATTTGTGTTGTGTTGAATTGCAGAGATATCGTGTGAAAAACACTTTTATATGAAGTGAAGTTATAGCATTAAATGCTGAGATACATGTTTATAAGCACATTGATGAAAGATTCTGGGTTTTGCAGGATTGACCTTGCATCAGAAGAGAAATATTTTAGATCTGCGTAAGAGGAGAAATATTTTTCCTCTTCCGCTACTGGTACAGAAGGTGTTATAACACACGAGGGCACAACTGTGAGCCGCGTTATAGAAGGCGTTATAACACATTTGTAGGCATGTGGGTTCCCTTCTCCATTGGGAGCGTTAGAGAAATAAGGCGATAAGTTCCGGTCGTAAACAGCGTTAGTAAGCGGGCTCTCCACAAATCGAGCAGCGTGAACCAAATCGAAATCACTTTTTTCAACGTCCGAAGTCAAGCCTTTGAAAAGGTTTCCATTAAAGTTTGTATTTTGACGATTTCATAAATTGTGACGGGTTATATATATTATTAAACTATTATAAAGGAGGATTGAATATTAAAAAGGGCTTTGGCTTTTAATATTTAGAGTTAAGTTATATTTTGGTAAAAGTCCGAAGTCAAACCTTTAAAAAGGTTTCGATTAAAGTTTGTTTTTTCACAATTTCATAAATTGTGACGGGTTATATATATTATTAAACTAATATAAATGAGTATTGAATATTGAAAAGGGCTTTGGCTTTTAATAGTGGAGAAGTTATATTTTGGTAAAAGTTTACTTTTTAGACTGTTTGTTTGTGAATGTATTGTGAAATTTTCAGACATATAACTTGCAAACTCTATAGAAAGTCATCGTCCTAAAATCTCAAATTTTGAAACTTATGTTCACAATCAATTGAAGCGCGCAAATTCAATTATGCAAGTGGGAAACGGCGTAATAAATAGTGATATAGATTGTATTGGAAGATTTCAGTATGCATGGAGTCATGCATTCATATCGGATCAACTCTACGAGCAACTAATTAGCAACTACACCGGTCAAATTTCGATGCAACGGCGTGCAATGATATGAAAGTATAATGTATAACGCAATGGGAAACATCGACCATTACAGTATCTATGCTCCCCAATGCATAGGAAATTCATCCAAAATGGCTAGGGTGACTGCAGATTATATATATATAGTTTGAAGGGAAAGGAATTTTTACATTTACGTTTAATGACATTGAGAATCAGAACCAACACTTCATCAAAATCCTAATTGGCGAGTCCTTTAACTTTTTAAACGGACCCGAAATTAAGATTTGCCAGTTTAAATCTTAATTGGCGAGTCCTTTAACTTTTAAACGGACCCGAAATTAAGATTTGCCAGCTCTCTAAACTTTTTCGGGTCCGATATCGGAGATAACTCTCGGGCTTTTTAATTGCCCAAAATCCTTTGAAGTCATGAGATCCCAAAAAGCCTTATCAACTCATCCAGACGATAACTGTTCATACAGACCTGAAACAAGAATAAAGCACCGCTAAAAGGGATTTCGGGTCTATTTGGTAAATTAACACTCTTGTTGTTTAGTGCCTGAAATCTTTAGGATGCCTACGATAACTCCAACTTGCCCACTTTTTAACTGATCAGAAGGCCCCACAAATATAAAGGTTATATGCATCAATAATTAACATTAAAATTAATATTTATAAATATTAACATTATTAAAAGTAATATTCATAAACATATTAATTAATATTAATAATAATGAATATTGAAATTAATTTATGCCTCCTTTCATTTATGTTTTGTTTCAATTCAGAGGTAAAGAATAGCGTCGCATGCAAGAATCTAGAGTCTTGAATAGCGTCGCAAAGGTAAAGAATAGCACCGCATGTCAGAGACTCCTTATATATTATAATTGCAAAATAATAGTAAAAGAAAATTAAAAAATTATATATATCATATAATCATTCTTCAATCACACGGTATTGTCTTTCTTGCTCTGTAATCACTCTGATTCATATGTATTCAGTGGTCGGCTGCATCAGCCCCAGTGGTATATGGTGGAGCTGGAACCCACATGATCCATCTCTCCATTGCCCAAAATCCAAGGATGGCCTGGAATCATCACGTTTGAATACTGTAATTTATAAAACCCTAATTCCTATTCTCAAACACAGTCTGCATACCAACAGAATCCAAATAAACAAAAAACTCACTCAATATTTGATAGCAAGAAAATCGCTACGCACTGTCTTTCTGCGACATTCCATGAATGAGTTCCTTTGCAGAATTAGATATGAACCTCCACATATGGCTATTGAGATCTGGGTCTGTATTCTATATTTTCTTATACATGACCTTGGCGTCCTCATACTCAACATAGAAAGGTGTCTTTCCACTAAGAAGAACATATAACACCACTCCTGTGCTCTATATATCAACTTCATACAAGTAACCATTTCCGTAGAGCATCTCTGGAGCAGCGAATGCCAACAGTCAAGCGTTTCATTGTTAGGTCCCTATACTACTAGTGTAACCCCTTATTGTTATTAGTACAACCCCCTTATTATATTGTTGTGCCCATGTAGTCCCCATATTGTTATTAGTGTGCCCCATAGAAGCCCACTAATGTTATTACTGTGCCCTACATTATTATTGTTATGTCGGATTTGATTATATTATGAACCCTTAGACTCCTATATATAAAAAGTAGGTCTTGTCATTTGTATCATCCAAGAACTATTCATTTGTGTAATGTAAAGGAGGTTTCCCCCTCGAAGAGGCTTATTTCTAAGGCGTTCATCTATCTTTTCTATCTTCTTGTGAGCTGGTTTCATAACATTTGGTATCAGAGGGAAACCAGGAAAGATAATCAACTCTGACAGAATGACAAAGCTTCTAAAGAAAGAACAATGAGGCGTAATTGTATAATTATGTTCACTAACTGTTCGCACATCAAAATCATGTATTTCTCCAGATCTCGAAAAAGTCTTGGACAATCATTCCAAGGTATTTGAGACTCCCAAAGCTCTCACACGTATTCGTGATCATGATCGTGCTATTCATTTTATTCCTAGATGTGTTCCTCCAAACGTCAAGCCTTATAGATATCCATATGCCCAAAGGAGTGAAATTGAACATATGGTTGCAGAAATGGTAGATGTTGGTACAATTATCCAACCAAATTTAATAAACAAAGGAAGGTATGAATGGAATAATGGCGAAGCAGGGTGGGAACTCATTCAAAAGTTGCCAAATATCCCAGTTCCAACAATATCGCCAGAACTTGACAAGGAAGGAAAAAACATATTGGAACCTAAAGCATTTACCGAACCGAGAACCCGATAGCTACGAAATCAATCAATTTCAGAGTATCTCATCAAGTGGAAGAACTTACCCACTAAAGATTCCACATGGGAGGACAATAATTTTATACAGAAGCATTGAGAACTACTCAAGCGTTGAGGACAACACTTTTTGAAGGAGAGGGGCATGTTAGGTCCCTATACTACTAATGTAACCCTTTATTGTTATTAGTACAACCCCCTTATTATATTGTTGTGCCCATGTAGCCCCCATATTGTTATTAGTGTGCTCCATAGAATCCCAGTAATGTAACAATTGTGCCCTTACAATATTATTTTTATGTCGGCTTTGATTATATTATAACCCCTTAGACTCCTATATATAAAAAGGAGGTCTTGTCATTTGTATCATACAAGAATTGTTCATTTGTGTAATGTAAAGGAGGCTACCCCCTCGAAGAGGCTTATTTCTAAGGCATTCATCTATCTTTTCTATCTTCTTGTGAGCTGGTTTCATAACATTCATGATTAAATGATGGGATAACTGCATGTTGCTAGGTTGCGCATATGGAAGGAAAA
Organism: Pinus taeda; assembly: GCA_000404065.3. Lineage (NCBI taxonomy): Eukaryota > Viridiplantae > Streptophyta > Pinopsida > Pinales > Pinaceae > Pinus > Pinus taeda. The sequence continues at coordinate 122,297 of APFE031109964.1, read as the reverse complement.
TTGTTGTTCCATCTTATGTTGTTTCATATTCTTTTTATTTTATTTTTTAATTTCATTTTTTTCTTAATCCTACATACGTGGAAAGAAATAAGAGGCACAATAAATTTTTAATCATGTAAAAAATTAATTTAAGTATGCTTTAAACATGTGATCTAGACATGCAAGAAAGTTACTATTGCGAATTTCATTCATTGATTTAGTGACGACTACGAGAATATACTGACATCTTTCAATTCAGGGCATCCGATCAAAAATATTAATTAAGAAAATAATTAAGTTTCTGATTCCGATAAGGAGACGCCTATCGACATAAATATTAAATTAGGAAAAAAAACATAAAATCCATTTGTGAACTCATAAATCCATAAAGAGTAAATGATAATAATTACATAAATAGTAAAGGTATATAACTTATAGTTCATTAATATGTTTGGTAATTTTTTAAAATATAATTTTATTTTTTATTTTCCCTCCGTGTTAATGTTGCAATATAAAATCTTCTTAGGAAGATTATATTAAATTGAAATGTTTTCTAAAAAGTTTTTATTTTTCACAATTAACTTTCATTATTTTAAATAAAAGTAAAATTAAAACTTTATAAAAATAAAAATAAATATATAATAAATATTATATACAAATAATTTATTATATACAACTCATTAATTTGTTTGTATTTTTTAAATATAATTTTTATTTTTGTTTTCTTTAGTTTTTTTTGAGTAAAGTTAGGTTCACTTGAATTTTAATGTTGGATTAAAAAATTAATATTTCAGTGTAAAATGTTTTTTTATCTATTTTTTTATTAGTTGCAAAAGGAAATATTTATAGGGCTATTGCTAAAAGGTCTATTGATATCACCCCGAACTAGTTTGATGACCATTGTCATCAGTGCAATATAAATAGTCCAAAAAAGACATAAGCTAACCGACCATAATCATAAGGGAAAATATGCCAGTAAAATGACAACACGAACATAATACCAAAACACATACTCAATCATCAGAGTTGATAGAAGTTGTGTTGCCTGGACCCATCCTAGGTGGAGGAGGGGGGTGAAACGAGCAACTAACGGGTTGATCCATATGAGCCAGCCAAGCTTCCAACTACTTCAACTTGTCAATAATGCATATATGTTTGTGCCAGACCACCACCACTCGCTCTTGAAGTTATCACTTGAAATATTAGATGTTGAGCCAAGGTTGCCATGACCACCTCATGTTCCTCTCGATGAATTTTCTCGTAGGCTTCCAAGTGCATTTTCACAGACTAGTGTGGTTGACCTTTGGTGGCACAAGAGGGATTGTTCCTCTTCCTCGGTGGTGGCTAGCATTCACAACAGGGTCCCCGCAAGCTCCATGTTACCTTAAGCTTGACCCCACCTCCTCCCACTTCGGTATCGGTATTGAGGTTTGGGCTCTGTGATCGACCCGCTTCTACCTCCACCGAAGCGTGAGCTACATCGCGGTGCCATGTGCAAACCTCAACACAAAACCTCTCTAGCTCCTTGGTTGATTTCACCATCGTAACACCAACAACACCACCGCACCGCAACACATCCAACAACAGCAACACCGCAACACCAACATCATCACAACATCACCACAACACCGTAAAACCATAGCACTACAACATTGCAATATTTCCAACACCAACACCACCACAACACCAATAACACCGGAACACGTCCACGTCAGAAATAAAATCTCCCCTCCCAAGTTTGATGGCCTTCGCCTTGGGACCCTCTTCCTACTCTGGATTGGTTTCCTCGCCCCAGTTTGACCTTAGTAAGGAACACCTTCTCGAGCTGAAGCGCACAAATGTGCTAGCCCACCCAAGATAGTGCACTACTACACCCTTAAAGTGACGAGCCACCCAACACCATAGGCCCATAATAACGAGAGGCAATTGGGGTAAGAATTCCCCCAAATCCCATTCGAATTTCCATGTAACGCCAATTGGAATGTACCCAACAATAGACCACAATTCAATCAAGAGACCAAAGGAGGGTGGTCGGTGGTATGGGTTACGAAATCTCATGTGATCAAGAAGGCGCCACAAAGAAACCCAAAAGATATACAGGAACGAAGGAGTTACAAATCCCTCATGTAGCCAGAAACCACCTCCGACATCATCCAAGGAACAACAAGTTGCCTTACCCCCCTCCAAAATTTATCATCATAGCATCACTCTCAGTCGCAGGCTTTGAACTCCCATTGCCAAAGTATCAAAACAATTACCATCGAATTATATATACTTCCCATTTTCGATGGACCTCCATTTAAATGCACACAAGTGTGACTAGCTGGGTTCACATGGACCAATTGTGGTGTACCTACCACACATACCTCCTGTATATCATGAGCATGGGAAGTATGTGGGGAGACCAAGCTCAACCTCCACTATCCTCGATTTTACCACCCCATCAAGGTATTTAATTGTAAAATGATATTATTAAAAATTATATTAAATTATTTAATTGTAAAATGATATTGTTAAAAATTATATTAAATTATTATGTTTAATGATTTTTGAAAAAGTTTTTATCTCTTACCATTGCCTTTCACTTTTTCTTTCAATAAAAATTAAATTAAAACTTCACAAAAATTAAATTTCCACTCCAAATAGAATTAATATATACATTTATATAAAAAATTATAAATTAATTTAAATTAATGAATACAAATATTGTAATTAGGAAAACCTATTTTTCCAATCAAATAGAATTATATATACATTTATATAAAAAATTATAAATTAATTTAAATTAATGAATAACAAATATTGTAATTAGGAAAACCATGTTATTAGAATTTAAATGCTTTATTTCAAACCCCTCCCTATGTAATTTATGTTATTTGAATTTGAAACTTAACGGACATAAATTAACTAGGATCAACTTGCAGGAAAGCTTGAATATTTTTATACTTCCTCATGAAATTTGTGTAATTTGAATTTTAACTTAAACCGACATAAATAACTGGGTTTCACAAGAAAGTTTGAATATTTTGATAAAAAAGAGTTTCCTAATAACTCGGGGGAAGAATCATTTTAATAATAATTATTTAACAATGTATCTCGGGAGAAGAATCATTGTAATAATAATTATTTCACAAAGTATATCACACGAAGTGACGACTAATATTATGATAAAGTAGAGTTGCCTAATAACTCCGAAGAAGAATCATTTTAATAATAATGATTTGACCAAGCGTATCATTTTAATAATAATTATTTGACAAAGTATATCGGATTGGGTGAAAACTTAAATTAAAATTTTGATAAAGAAGAGTTGCCTAATAACTTCGAAGAAGAATCATTTTAAAATAAATTTTCTACAAAGTATATCATTTTAATAATAATTATTTGACTAAGTATATGGCATTGAGTGACAACTTGTAATAATTTAAGGTCTATTCTATTTTAGAGATGCGCTGCATTCACATAAATTATGTAGAGCTAGAAATGGATATCAGACACCCACGTTAATTGACCATTAACAAATTTTGTTGTATATAAGGGAAAGATATCTGATGAACATAAATCTCAATTGCGAGTATTGAGAAAGAGAGATCAACGGGTAGCTACTCTGTGTTCCGTGGCGTCCACCTCATATGGATCCTCCAGTGCCAACAACTATGTCTTTGATGTCTTTGGGGTCCCGACTACAAGAGAATCCTCGCCAAACATCTCTACCACCACCTTAACAAAGAAGGATTGCGAGTATTTCAAATCCAGAGGGCCATTCAAACATCTTCGGTGCATATCGCTATTTTCTCTCCCCGATATGTAGAGTCAAATTGGTGTCTTAATGAGCTCTTACTCATGTTCGAATCGGGATCAACTATTCTTCCAGTGTTCTATGGTGGTGTCAAGCCTGCAAATCTTCAATGGGAAATGCAGGGCACAAAATCTCCAAAATTCTTTCGAACAATATACTAGCTACACTAAAAATTAGCTATGACAGTCTTGATAAAATAAAGAAACAGATGTTCTTAAACATTGTCAGTTTCTTTATAGGAGAAGACAAAGATACCTCCATAAGGATATGGGATGGAACAGACTGGGGAGGATGGCTTGGTCTTCTGAACCTCGAGAGTAGATTTCTGGTGGAAGTAGATGGTAAAAGCCATACAAGAATGCACGATCACCTGAGAGACATGAGCAGACATATTGCGGAGAGTGAACCTCCGGAATCGACGCTTCGCCTTTCATGCCCAACCCATAACCTTCGACTTCTGTCTGACAAATCACTGGTATGTATTTTGAAGATTTAGACCCATATCCAATATAGTGTTTTTTTCAAAGTTGTGTCCATTATGTTTTGAATTGTTAACCTTTGCAAGGATGTCCATCTTTGAAAAAACAATTCTTAATCGTGATTCTAACATCTTTGAGAAAACAATATATTAGGTGTGTTGAATTAGCACCATTCACTCACAAGGCTGCTAAAGGGCTCAACCATTGTTCACAAACTCAAGGAGTTCATAGGCATTCATTTCACAAATTATGTGAGGAGGTTGCAGCTAATTAGGACTGAAGGTGGTTTTGCAGAAAGAGAATTCATGAAAAGCATATTCCACAGTGCCATGTCACTCATATGGCTCTGCTGGGTTCACTTTCCGTACTCCGGCTTACCTTCTTGGATTTCACTCAAGAATTTAAGAGTTCTAACAATAGAGGGGAACAAATTTCAAACGGTGTGGCTGCATGAATCACTGGTAGTCATTTGAAGTTATTGACATAAGATGTTTTTTTTTATCTCGGAAATTGCTTTGATTTCTAGTATTGTTAGCATACTAGGGGTAAAACCAATTTTGATAATATAAAGATTGCAGGCACTGGAGTAGTTGAGGGAATTGTATATTGAGGCTACACATGTGGAGCTTCTGAAGTCTATTGGGAAGTTGAGGCATCTCGAAAAAATTGTGGTCTCTTCTTCTCCGCATGTAACTTTACCAGACGAACTTTGCCATCCACAGTTGTTGAAACACTTCGAATTAAGTACGACAGGTACAATTTCCTTTTTTATATTTGTATTACTATCTAAAAATGGACTACCTACCAAATTATTTTACAAACTTAAGGACATGTTTCGAAATGGAGTCCCTGCCAGATTCCTTTAGGAGTTTAACGAACTTCCATTATCTTACCTTACAGGATTTTCTAGTCAGTTTGAATTCATGGGGTGCTCTAGTTTGAACATGCTCCCAAATTCGTTTGGAAAATTAATGAGCTTGGAAATCTTTTCAATTTATCACTTGACTAGTCTAGAGATGCTTCGAGAGTCATTTGGGAATTTGACGAATCTCCAAACTATTAAGCTATGCTACTACTCTAGGCTGCAGGTGCTTCCAGATTCGTTTGTGAACTTGACGAATCTCCAAAATATTAACCTGTCCTCCCACTCTAGGCTGTAGGTGCTTCCATATTCGTTTGGGAACTTGAAGAATCTCCAAAATATTAACCTGTCCTACTGCTCTAGGCTGTAGGTGCTTCCAGATTCGTTTGGGAACTTGACGAATCTCCAAACTATTGACCTATTCTGGTGCTGTCTTCTGTGCATGCTTCCAGATTCGTTTGGGAACTTGATGAATCTCCAAACTATTAACCTGTCCAAGTGCAGTAGTATGCGGGTGCTTCCAGATGCATTTGGGAACTTAATGAAGCTCCAAACTATTAACCTGTCCAAGTGCAGTAGTATGCTGGTGCTTCCAGATTCGTTTGGGAACTTGACCAATCTCCAATCTATTAACCTCTCCCGATGCTCTAGTCTGCAGGTGCTTCCAGATTCGTTTGTGAACTTGACGAATCTCCAAACTATTAACCTGTCCTCCTGCTCTAGGCTGCAGGTGCTTCCAAATTCGTTTGGGAACTTGACGAATCTCCAATCTATTGACCCAAGATATTGCTCTAAGCTACAAGTGCTTCCACATTCGTTTGGGAACTTGAAAAATCTTCAAACTATTAACCTGTCCTCCTACTCTAGGTTGCAAGTGCTTCCAGATTCGAATGGGAGCTTGACGAATCTCCAAAATATTAACCTATCCTAGTGCCGGAGTCTGCAAGTGCTTCCAGATTTGTTTGGAAACTTGACGAATCTCCAAACCATTGACCTTCGCTATTGTCGTTGTTCGCAGGTGCTTCCAGATTCGTTTGGAAACTTAATACAACTCGAACATCTATAGTTTGAAAATTTGATCATCTCCCTCGAATGCTTTTAAAATATGTGCACATTTAAATGCTCAGGTGTCATTAATTTCAACAGGGTAGAAGTATTGCCCGCACCTTTTCTCACTTTCTTATGAGATATGAATGTAATTGTTACCATGTGATGGTAAGGCAATTATGCTCTGGGAATTTGAAAAGTTGGCTTATTTGAGATTGACATTGACCATGTTTGCAATCAATATACCGTTGAATTGATGACTTATATGTTGTTGGAGTGCTTTGCTTAAGTCACAATTATTATAATTATCACACATAAATTAGATTAAAGTGGAGTGCTTTTATAAGCACTTTCATGCCATTTTATGTAAGACTCTGGGATTCGATTATTATGTTAATGGGATAAATCATATATTAAATATTTTAATATATTTATATGAATTACATTATATATTAATATTATTTTGATATATTAAGAAATAATAATACTACTAAAAGTATTTTATGAAAATGTATTATTAATAATATTTTTAAATTAGGGGTGCTGACAGATTGAGGGGTGACTCCAGGGGAAGACGCTCTGTAATCTGATCTAGGGTTGGTGTTAGGGTTTTTTCATTGGATACCATGGCGGGACACGCAGGGGGGAGTGTTGTTCCTTCCTACAATCAAATAGTGGCGGACATAAGCAAGGACGTTGGAACGCATCGTTTCAAGAAACCTTTGGAGATGGCAACAGAGGCTATTAACACGGAAAAACTAGTAAAACAAAGACCTCATGAATAGGAAGGGGATCAGCAGGAAGCTAGCATGGAGAGGAGGACAGGGGGTAACAGTCAGAAAACTGCTTCTATGAGTACAACTGGGGTCTGCAAACCCAAGTCGACCATCATTCCTCGGGTCATTTTAAGCGACCCAACGCTACAAGTGCACAAATATCACATGGCGGAATATGTAGTTATATGCAAATTTATGGGGATATGGCCGATAGAGAAGGCACTCCACGTATGGATAAGGAGCCACTGGAAATCAAAGGGGGAAATAAACCTTCGCTTGGGATCCAAGGGCTTCTTCACGGTGGTGTTCACAAGCCTAGAGGATAAAGACAGAGTGTTTGAAGGAGGACCATATTTCTACACTGCTGCAAGCCTCTACATGCGGCCATGGATGATAAAATTTGTCCCAGAACGTGATACATTCACATCGATGCCGGTATGGATTAGACTCTACTCCCTTTCTCTGGATTATTGGCTATTGGAGTCTCCGAAGGAAATCAATAACAAGCTAGGGCATTTTATAAAGATCTTAGATGTGACTCTGAAAGGAAAATACACCTCCTTCGCCCGGATATGCGTGGAAATTGACTTATCTAGGGCACTTCCAGATGTGATTGTTGGGAATTGGATCCCTCGCACAATGGTTTTGGGGCTTAAAGCCCACATTTTTGGGCAAATGGTATTATAAAGGCTTCGCGAAGTGCGTGGAGCACGATTTGTAAAGAGTCGAGTCAAAAGGTTGTTTTCCCTAAAATAATATAATGTAATGTAAAGTGAGTTGGCTTGCCCATGGTCCGCAGACCATGGGATTGTATAAATAGAGCGAGGTTCTAAGATGTAAAATAGTAGTTTGGAGGAAAAAGAGAAAGAATGAGTCGGTATCAATAAGTATGAGTTTGTAAGTCCGTGTCTTGGGTCGAAGAGTAGTTGGAAGTTCCGCAGCTGAGTGTGTGGAAGCCTAGTAGAGTCTGCAGTCGTGTGCGCAGACCCCTGCAGCTGTGTGTGCAAGGCGAGAGTTGGGTTTGTAACTGAAAGAAGCATTAATAAAGATAAGTTGAGTTTCGGAAATACTATGTATTTGTGTTCTGTTTATGCATCTCTTTACAATTTTATGATTGCGTGGATATATGTTTAGGTTGAATGATAAAGGAAAGTATTGTGCCCACTTAATTTAATTAAAGAACTATAACATTAAGCACAGCAAATAGTAAAGGATCTTCACGCTCTGTATTAAGCCACACGAAGGCAGGTGCACAGGATAAACAGTTGCGTGGAAGTTGTGTAGCGCGCAGGTTTAGATCATGAGCCCTCCATGACACATCAAGACATCCCAAGGGTGTGGAAACTTGGTTCCAGCAGCCTCCCATACTACTTTGGGTGAGATCTTAGTCTGCACTCTGCAGACTGTTACCGACAGGTGCCGATAGTTTTAGGATTTACTTGGCTAATTCATGACTAAACTTGGGTCAGGCCCCATCAAGCCAACAAATGGTTCTGTTGTCGGGACCGGGATCTGCCTAAGGGATGTCTAATGTCAGAGCGTTGGAACCCTATAAAGAAAGAAATTGAAGACTGGTTAATTAACAAGATTCACGAGTTCGCGATACGGGAGAACAGGAGTTCGCGAATATCTAAGAAGCAGTGGTTGGATCGTTTCCTTTATATAGAAGGGCATGGAATTTTCTTCGCGTCTTTCCCAGTCAAGCTGTATGAGTGGATCGCAAAGTTAGCAGACAGCTAAGGAAGGTGCAGACTCGACAACCCAATAGTGTGGACTTCAGAATTAGTGCGCAGACTAGAAGCCTTGGACGATAAGATCGTGCATGCCGTAGATCACTGGTTGGATCAAATCATAAGCAGATTCATCACTGAGCTAGCAGTAGATATGACTGTCAGTTACAGTTAAGTAGAGCGACAATTTCTCAAGGGTCCATGAGGTAAGTACACCAAATCTTTGAATACTTGGATTAAAATGTTGTTATGTGAGAAACGGGTTATGCGAGTAAATTGATGTTGGGGACCATGCAAAGAGGAAGACCATATAGAAACGAGGAAATAAAAGATATTCCTTTGATTTCCCCGTGAAGGGAAAGCGTGGAAGAGATCGTAGCAATTTCACCAAGGAGAGAGGTAAGGTTAATAGGGGAGGGGATCCTGCGATTGCCACCACCACCCACACCACCACCCACCTCATCGTTCTCACTGATATCTTCACCCACCCCACCCCTGTGACCATCACCCTTCAGTATGGCGAATGAAATTAAGCTACGGTGTTCAAGGGAGTAAGCAATAAAGATCCAGATCAGTTCCGGTTTGTGGTACGTGCAGTATGGGAAGCACACGGTGTAACAGACGATAACATCAAGAAAGCAACTCTGGTAAGTGTGTTGCAGGACTGCGTGCTAACGTGGTATATCAAATATTCTAATGATCACCCGAACGCAGGAATCGCGGAAGTACAAACCACGTTGAACAAAGAATTTAGCAGACCGAAGTCGGAAACCGAGTCCATTATCAAACTTAAGGAAAGCATGACGCTCCTGGGTGATACCCCCTAGGACTTGGATCAAAGGTTGATAAACATGATTCGCGAGACAAATATGACGTTGACCAATGCGCAGCACCATGCTTGTTTTATAGCATCGTTATCACCTCATTTGAGAATGACTCTGACACAACAGAAATTGACCACACAAGCCGAGGCATTGGAGATGGTGATGAGGCTGCATGAGACTCCGATACAAGATCCAGCCTTGGGAGTCCAATAGATTCATGTGCAGTTACAGAATCTGTGTTTAGAAATCAAAAGTCTGAAGCAAGAAAGGACCTCACAGCCTGAAGTGCACGAAGAAGTATGGTGCATTAAGTGTAAGGGAGAGGGCCATGACAAGGATCACTGTCTTGTTTTCGTGAACTACCTAGCAGGAGGGGGGCCTATGCCAATACAACCCGAAGTGCAAGCAGGGCCTTGCATGGTGCCTGCCTTGTGGTGCGCGATATGTCAGATAGGAGGGAAGCATAATACATAAAACTATCATTTGTTACAGAAGTATACGTAGACATCGCAACATCTTTTCTGTAAGTTTTGTAGTTCAGTAGGACATGACAAGCACAACCGCAGGAGTTATGAGTTAATGATGGATTGAACTCCAACATATAGAATGCAGACAGGACTGTGATTCTTGGATCCGAACGCAGTGGTGCGCGGCGGATTCCAAGGGCGCGGATAGGGAAGAGGAGGAATGGGACCTGAAAGGGGCAGTTAATTTTCTATAATTATGGAGGACCTGGGCACTATGTGCGCGAATGTACGAATCCAACAAGAATATACTGCACATATTTCTCTCAATTTGATCATGAGATGATAGATTGTCCTACGTTGATCGCACAGATGCGTGAGAAAGGGGTCCTTCAGCCACCACCCACCCAGAATGTCCAGATGATGAGATTAGAACCGTACGAAGAAGAACCAACAGTGAATAGAACCCGAGTTCGATTTGGAGCACAAGAAGCAAACCTATATGAAATCCAAGAAGGGCTTCGCGAAGGCCTCTACATTAGGTAGTCAGGATCAAACAGAGGCGGGAATGGATCCTTCTAAGCTCACTACCTTTCTGGAGACATGTCTGAAGTTGTTGTGCTATAGTAGGGTAGTAAAAGGATTGTAGGAACTGATTACTAGATGCGCAGGATCCGAGGAATCGTGGATGTTCTGAAAAGTAGGAAAGCATGCCTTTCACATAGGAAGAGAAATGAGGTTGACTGCACAAATTGGAGTGTACGAAATGGACCAGGTGTTTCTGGACTTAGGGTCAGATGAAAATGTACTGCGAAAACAAACCTGGGAGCGAATGGGGAAGCTCGCGCTGCAGTGGCCTTCCATTCAGTTGCGAATGGCGAACGAGTAGAAAATCATACCAATGGGACAGTTGTAGGGGGTATCTATTTATATTGAAGGCACGAGCGTGCTGGCGGACTTTGAAGTAATTGAAATTGAAGATGATAGCAATCCTTATCCTGCATTGTTAGGCATCGATTGGGCTACAGATATTACTGGTATTATTAACTTGAAGAAGCGTAAAATGATTTTTGAAAAGAAGGTGTTGCACATGATCATACCATTGGATCCCGCTGAAGAAGTGCGATACACAGAGCCAGTGCACGACGAGAATGATGAGGATGAGCTTGACTGTATTTACCAAATCACTACGTGACAACATGATTCGGTGAATTTGACAGTTGATGGAAGAATTTCCTGGGAACGCGATAGCTCTTGTACCTCGGATTCAGATGAAGAAATAAAAAGATGGCAGAATCAGTTGCACAAGGTAACAACACTTAATTGCAATATGTTCATAAGATCTCTACACTATGTCACTACATAGGTGTGCGACCTACCAGTATATGATGGGAAGATCACGGTGGAAGTGTTTCTGCACGAATTTGAAAATGCAGTCCCTGGACAATAGTGGTTTGATGCGTTGAAATGGGTGTTGCGGCTATGCCCGCGAAGTGTTGGGATACGCATAAGGGAAAATTGGGAAGCTAGCGCAAATGTAAGAAACTGATGCGTACTCAGTTTGAAAAACCCCATTTTGTAATAGAAACCAGTTGGAAAGGAAAAATATCTTACGAGCACACCTTTGCCGATGGGTACGGGCATATCACAGACAGATTGTTCCAGCACACTACAACAGCAAGTTAGAAAGCCAGAACAAGGCGAATTGGCAGGGAAGAAGGATCGCTCTACCAAGTGTTAGAAGAGAAGCATTCACTCAGGCCTATGAAATCATGAATAGAGGACATAAAATGCAATGTATAGAATGGTACCTACGCATCCCCGTGATCAAATGGGCTTATAAGGCATTCTGTAAAAACTTGACTACAAAAGTGATTCTGAGGCTGCGGAATCAAGCAAAACATGGGATTTGGGAAGAACCTCTGCAGAAGACCTTGGTTGTAATGGTGCCAATGGAAGGAACAAGGTGCGAAGACCTGACGGAAGAAACCACAGTGCTGCACGAGGATGGGTATGAACGAATTCAGGAAGCCATTCGACAAGGAACTAAGCAACTTCGCGAACTGGAGAGAAACAAGGTATTGCTGAGAACGAAGAGTATGTTGCTAGACGCGGAGATCCGACAGTTGGAAAGTGAATTGAAAGAAGTCTTCTTGGAAAAAATGCCTAAGAAGGTGCAGCTGGATGTGCACAACCCTATGGAAGGATTAAGGAATATCGATGTTAGATGGTTGATCGAATGCCGTGGCTAAGACCGCACCTTACTCAGAATAGAAATCAGGACACCATGCTATGATCTGAATGACGCGTGATGGAAGAGGTGTCGCAGATTATCCGAAGGGGTGTGATAGAGTTGCACCAAGGTGGTGCGACCACCGAAGTAGCTGGAGAAGGGACAATCTCACCGCTCTAGACAGTTGAAAGAGAGCGTAGGACGATAAAACAATTTGTTCAGAAGCTGTGCGACAACAGGGATGCGCGTAGAGTCGGTATGTCACAAGGATCGTGGTCGCGCAGGAGGGACTGCGCTGCTGCGTGGATTGGTAGGGAAGTGACCATTGATGTCATTGTTCATGAAAAAAGGTCGAAATTAAGGAAAAAAGGAGCAGGTGGCGGGTAATTAAGATGTGCATTAAAAGCTAGATTTGGGTTGATCTGCCACCACATTAATAACTCAGAAAAGGGGGGAACCATTGGATTTGAATTTCAACAAGTCTATAAATCTCCGATGATCTTCCCCCGTACAACCCTTGTTATCTTGCGAACTCAGTTATTGTGTTGTGAATTGAGTATGAACCCTACGAATTTTGATGCGTTGAAAGCGAGTCCCGTGTATGACACATTGCCACAAGAAACGCAGGTCCTTCTGAACCGCATAATGTTGACAACTGAGGAAGTCGCGCCAAACCCGATGTCACTGGTAGGAGATACATTGGAAATTCCCAGATCGCCCTGGACACAAAGACCCAAAAAGGACCCACAGATGGCAGGACTAGTCCATATGTCTCCATGAAACCCGCGGTTTGGTAAGTTGTCGATGGAAGATAAGGGCAAGACAATTATTGTTGAAACAGATGATGAGGAGGAGGAGGATTTCTAGATCTTCGTAGAAGAGGTTGAACCAGAGGTCACAATGGAGCAAGACATTTAGCCATTTCGTGCTGCAGCAAATCTGCCCAAGTATGTCCCTCTGCAAAAGGGCAGAGTGAAAGTTCCTAAATATTTAGATGCAGGGAAGAGTGCACTAAACACCCCGTTCATACTAGAAGACATTTCGTTTGAAGGATTGCCTCTGGGCCACGTGCCCACAATGAAATTTGAAGATTCGGCCTCACGAATAGCGAGAAGTTCCCACATTTGGAGACTACTTTTCTCATGAAGCAAAGCCAGGAAGGGGTAGTTATAGCACTGCAGCCCCAGAAATGGCTACACGAAGTGGAGGCAGCCGAGCTACTCCACCTTCTAGTGATTCCACACTTTCACCGAGCCCTGATTACAATATTTGTCATCAGACAACTGCTTTTCTTAGTGCACAATGGGTATATGTGGTTGGAGGGGCCGATTCCCATCACCGCAGAGCTTATCCACAAGTTTTCTAAGCTTCCTTGTATGGGGAGGGATCTTGCAGAGATAGCTGACAAAAGTGGAGATTTGGCACTCACAGAGGCCATGAAGAATAAACACAATCTAGAGAAAAAATAGCAGGGTTATGTTATGACTAGTATTCACGACAAAGGGGTGCGCGTCGCTACCTAGTTGTTGGCAAGCAAAGTGATGAGAAGGTGTCATGGAAACGAGGTCCCAGCGATGGTCATCATGTTGGCCGACCAATGCACTGAAGGAGTTCAGTTTAACTGGGCAAATTTTCTCTGCGAGGAGTTCTTGGCGAACTATAGGGAGGCATAGGAGCAGTGGAAGGCCTTTCACTACGCGTGGCTACTCCTATCCATTCTCTTGGTTGCTGGGGATTTGCCAGAGGATAGTCAGTACCCCCCAGTTGAGCAAGACTTGCCAGAGGTCGCAAAGTATGTTTCGTTATGGGAAACCAAGGATGTCGTGTGCATCCGCAAGACTAATATTTTTTGGATCCTAATGGAGGCAAGCGAACGAATGTGGATCAACAAACAGCCGCACCTCTCCCTCATGCTATACGCCAGTATACAGAGCTTTGCAGAATTTAAGGCAGACATGCACAATGTTTATATTCAGGTGCGGAGGGATCTAGAGAAGGAATGGTGATCCAAGTGGATGTTGGTGGCCACCCAACTATCCCATTTGGACCCCCACAACTGTTTCTTGCTTTTTTCGGTTTCTTTAATTGTAGCACAATTTACTATTTTTAGCAATTTTTCGGGTCCTAAACTTCCAGAGCCGTTTTGAGGCCCTAAACGACATTTTTTGGGAAATCTAGGAGAAACATGGGTCCATGTTTCTCTTCCCAAAGTTGTAGTGCTTAGATAGATCTTTCTAACGAGCTATTGTACGCGTCAAACAAAGATTGTATGCCAAAGTTACGACCCCGGGAAATTGATGTACCAATTTACCCAAACGGGGCCCACAATTTGGCGTTTCATCTACTAGGGTTAGGTTTTGGGATGTTAAGGGTTTTCCATTGTTTCTCGATAATAAATAGGCCTTCGAGCCTCATCGTAAGATAGCTCAGAGGCATGTAGCCACCACATCTCTTCTTAGAGATAAGCTACCATCGCCCTAGCTAGTTTATTTCCATTTCTGTTTGTAAGCATATTTCAATATTTTACATTAATGAAATTAAGTATTATTTCCACTGCATCTCTGTGTTTATGGTTATCTCTGTAATTCTTTGCGTTCCTGTTTAAATTCATATCAGTGGTATTAGAGCGGTCTGCTTTTTCTCTGTTTTTCTTTGCATGTCCCCAACGAGGTCAGGATATAAGGAGTTAGGGCTTGAACTGGTCGAACCTTTGCAAGACCAGCCTTGCAAATTCCCACAGCCTCCCATGGTGGATGAAAAGAAAGACGAGGAGGCAAGAGATCCTATCAAAATCTTTCTCAAAGAAGCCCTCGAGCGGCAAAGGAATGCAATGATGGATAGCTTTGCACAGATCCTTCAGCGGCTACCTAGAGGCAACGCATCGGCTTCCAACAAGTACTCTGGAAATTCCACACCATTTAAGGTACAAGTTAATTTTGAAATCCTCATCTTCGAGGGTCAAATAGACACAGATGTCATAGATAAATGGTTAAATATGCTAGATGGGTGTTTTTATGTTCATGAATCTTCGAGTCGGGAAAATATTGTTTTCGCTCTTCTCAAAGCAGCCGCCCACGTCAAGGACTGGTGGGAAACCTACTGTGAGTAGAAGAACGAAAGTACAAGCTCACTATTTTCAGCCGCACCCACTTGAGATTCATTCCACGATGTCATCAAGGAGCAGTACTACCCTGTCAAAAGATATGAGGACAAATACATCAAATGGACCACACTACAGCAGGGAAGGGACCAAGATGTGCCGGAGTTCACAAACATTTTCATACCCTTCGCACATAGTTGGGTATCAAGGACTCTGAGCTACATTTGGTACTCAAATACTGCAGCTGCCTACACAGATACATCCAAGAAGAGATGGAGTTCCTGAACATCTCCTCGCTCAGCACGGCATACCGATACACTGTCGAAATCGAGCAAAAGTTTAAACAGAAGAAGAAAGACTTTGGATCTGCAAAACCGAAGACCAAAGGACAAAGCCAAGGCGGGGTGACCCAAGACAACCCATCGAAGCCACAAGAAAAGAACAACACCACAAAGTCGAAGAAGGACACAGGAAAGTGGTGTGAGTTCCACAAGAGGCCCACTCATAACACAAGTGAGTGTTGGACCAAGTAGTGGCTGGTGGCTGAGTTGAAGGCTTCAGAATCAGATGCATGTTCCAACCATAAGTTAGAACCCAACAAGGGGAATGGAAAAGGGAAGCAGATCATTGATGCGGAGCCCAACGTCACTATTGCAACTGCCAAGATCCAGAAGAATGAGCCTGAAGACCCAGAGGAGGGGGAGCGTCTTTTCCACTCACAGATGTGGGTGAAGGGTTCACCACTGCAAGTCATTGTCAATAGTGGTAGCCAAAAGAACCACATTTCAGCAGAGGTCATGAATCGGTTGGGCCTACCGACTACACCACACCCACAACCGTACAATATCAGGTGGCTTCATGAAGAATGAGATCTTAAATTTTGCCAGCAGTGCCTCCTTCCCTATAGGATCAAGACCTTCACAGATGAGGTATTGTGTGATGTTACACCTCTGGATGTTTGTGATGTATTATTAGGCCAACCATACTTGTGGAGGTGGCATGCTATGTATGATTCAAGGCCTCGCATTGTCATTATTTATTTGGATAATTCATTATACAAGATACTGGAGGTAGCCCCACCTACCGCCACCTCTTTGATCACTGCCAATAAAGGTAGCAAGCTCATCTCCCAGACTAGGAAATTCATTTTCTGTCTGGTTCACTCCCAAAGTAAGGGGAAGGTCGTTGCCACGTCCATGACCCCCGCGAAGGGTTCCTCCACGCAGCAGCAACAACAGAGGGATACAGTCATGACAGAACACAAGAACAACTTCTCCTCACCCATAGGGGTACCACACAAGTTTCAGGTGGGCAACAAAGTCTAGTTGCATCTGAAGAAAGAACGCCTTACAAGAGCCCATTAGAAGCTCCAACCACTCTGACATGATCCTTACAGCATTACCAAGGCTATGGGAAACAATGCTTTGGATCACAACATTCCTCCATTCCTTCACTTGCATTGAGTGTTCGATGTGGACCGTCATCAACCATGCTTCCCACCATTACTGGACACGTCAGAGATTGCAGAACAGCTCACCCGGGAACAAGTTCAGCAGATGGAGGAACTCAACGCAATGGGGACCATTGCTTCCTAAGGGGGGAGGAATGATCCAGGTGGATGTTGGTGGCCACCCACCTATCCCATTTGGATCCCCACAACTATCTCTTGCATTTTTTCAGTTTCCTTAATTGTAGCACAATTTACTATTTTTAGCAGTTTTTCGAGTCCTGAACTTCCGGAACCGTTTTGAGGCCCTAAACGACTTTTTTTGGGAAATCTGGGAGTAACATGAGTCCATGGACCATGTTTCTCTTCCCAAAGCTGTAGTTCTCTAATAGATCTTTCTAACGAGCTATTGTATGCATCAAACGAAGATCGTATGCCAAAGTTACGACCCTGAGAAATTGATATACCAATTTACCTAAACGGGGCCCACAATTTGGTGTTTCATCTTCTAGGGTTAGGTTTTGGGATGTTAAGGGTTTTCCATTGTTTCTCGAAAATAAATAGGCCTTCAGCCTCATTGTAATACAGCTCAGAGGCATGTAGCCGCCACATATCTTCTCAGAGATAAGCTACCATCGCCTTAGCTGGTTTATTTCCATTTCTATTTGTAAGCATATTTAAATATTTTACATTAATGAAATGAAGTATTATTTCCACTGCATCTCTGCGTTTATGGTTATCTCTATAATTTGTTGTGTTCCTATTTAAATTTGGATCAAATGGACCACACTCCCCTTCATCACGATTGATGATGTTGTGTTTGCGGTGCTCGACTCCTAGCCACCCGAATGGCGCGCAACAGACCTAACCGTGCGTGATGAAACAGTGATTTAGAGGCAGAAGGAGGCTGCCAAGCTAGTGGCACAACAAAGGCAGAACGAGAAGCTTGTAGAGGAGGTAAGGGCCACTCACGAGGCTGCAAAGGCCGCCGCAGAAAATACCAAGGCAACGGAAACAATAGTACCACTGCTGGTAACTGGAGCCACCATGACACAGAAGGAAAGACGCCTGGACTGGACCACAGAATAGGGGATGGATGATACCACGGAAGGCACATGTACATCCTTGACCCAGCTGAAATGGCCGCATAGTATGGAATGAACAGAGCCCCATAAGAAGAACAAAACTTCCAAATTGGATGGGGAGCCTATTACGCTGATAGAAGGTGATCTGTACAACATCGGTGACACCATTCATGAGGTCACCAGCGAAGTTTTGCAAGAGGAAATGACGGAGCAACAGAATGTGTTGGGGGCTCTCAGGGTGCAATTGCAGGAACTTCAGGCACAACGCCCCCAGGAAGGAATGGTAGCCGTCAACAGTACCATGGAAGCATTAGCGATAGAGCAGTTGTTGCGGACTAAAAAGGCCAACACTGTCACGTTGCCGACAGGGGCATTTACAGTGGATAGTATGGAGGACAAAGCCATGATAAGATGGATCCAGGGATTTGGCCTGAACCTAGCCACCCTTCCGTGCAAAGTCTTATCTTAGCTGCAGGATGGCGCGACAATGGAGCTCTGATCTAGGGAAGGCCGTGTGGAAAAAGTACTTAGTGAACAACACCTCGACCTTGAGCAAATGAGCCAACAGCGCGATGAAGCAGTGGCGCAGAATCAACAACTGGAGCAGATTGTTGAAGAAGCGTGTCACCACGTGCCTGAGCTAGAAATTGCAGCAGATCTTCCAGTGGAAATACAGATCCACAAGTTGGCCAGTGGATTCCGCAAGGCAAAGGAAGAAGCAACGAGGATCTAGTTGGACATCAATTTCTAGATTTCAGAGCTGCGGTTGAAGGCACAACCATCAACACCCCCGGAGGTTCAAGAAAAATGCATAGATGAGATCCAGAGAGGACTGGATGGGATTGCACAAACCATACAGAACTATACTAGGCTGTTAGAAGAGTCCTTTGAGGTCCTCACGGCCTTACAAGAAGACCCCACTATCCAGCGGTTGGAAACAGAGGCGCGGGAACTTCAACTGCAGTATGATAATGTGCACGGGACGGCACAAACATTAGCATTGACACAGAGGCTTTCAAGGCTCCAGCAGGCGAAGGCGTTGAAGGAGCAAGTGAACACAACGTTGCAAAAAGAGGTTATACTAAAAGCGCGCATGCAACATTGGATTGATTAGGCCTTCTTCATCACTGCTGGTATTGAAGAAAAGCTCGCGTAGATGCAAGAGGTGTAGGTGCTCAGATAGGAATGTACGTCGGGCAGTGAGTACTTGGCCGAGAGAGTAGAACGGATCCAACAGGATGCAGAGCGGTGCATTGCGGACCTTTGTGCAGCGCAGGAATAGTTGGCAGGGATGCACTACAGGATCACCAAACAGTGACTCGAGGGTGAGTCACGATGTTTGTGTTGGGGGCCTGTTGGGTAGCAGATCCCCCATGCAACGGTTTTGGGGCTCAAAGCCCACAATTTTGAGTAAATGGTATTATAAAGGCTCCACAAAGTGTGTGGAGCGCGAATTGTAAAGAGTCAAGTCAAAGGGTTGTCTGCCCTAAAATAATGTAATGTTATGTAAAGTGAGTCGGCCTGCCCATGGTCCACGGACCATGGGAATTTATAAATAGAGTGAGGCTCTAAGATGTAAAATAGTAGTTTGGAGGAAAAAGAGAAAGAATGGGTCGGTATCAATAAGTATGAGTTTGTAAGTCTTTGTCTTGGGTCGGAGAGTAGTTGGAGGTTCTGCAACTGAGTGTGTGGAAGCCTGGTAGAGTCCGCAGCTATGTGCATGGACCCTTGCAGCTATGTGCGCAGGGCGAGAGTTGGGTTTGTAACTGAAAGAAGCATTAATAAAGGTAAGTTGAGTTCAGAAATACTGTGTATCTGTGTTCTGTTTATGCATCTCTTTACAGTTTTATTATTGCACACATATATGTTTAGGTTGAACGATAAAGGAAAGTATTGGGCCCACTTAATTTAATTAAATAACTATAACATTAAGAATATTAAACAGTAAAGGATCTCTGCGCTCTATTAAGCCACGTGAAGGCAGGTGCATAGGATAAACAGCTGCGCGGAAGTTGCGTAGCACGTAGGTTTAGATTGTGAGCCCTCCACGACACATCAAGACATCCCAAGGGTACATAAACCTGGTTCCAACACCCTCCCATACTATCTCGGGAGAGACCTCAGTCCGCACTCTGCGGACTGTTGCCGAAAGGGCCGGTAGTTTTGGGATTTGCTTAGCTAATTCATGACTAAACCTGGGTCAGGCCCCATCAAGCCAAAAATGATCATTTTAGAAGTGTATGACGAAGAATGTGTACAGGCAGTGGACTACGAACATGTCTCATTTAGGTGTCGTAAGTGCCATGAAAACGAGCATCTATACAGAGACTGCCCAACAAACAAACTGGAGAGAAACACGAAAACCACCACAGATAAAAAACCGAGGGTTTCACAAAGGTTGGGAGCAAAGGGAAAGGTGGGAAGTGGCAACAAAAGAAGATTGATGAGGATAGACAACCAAGCCACAATGGTTTCAAGATCTCAGAAGAAGAAGTTGGAAACAAAGGAACAAACCAGGAATCAGAGAACACTCCCACTGAGAAGGAAAGGGAAGCTAGCATGGAAGATATAATAGAAAAAAACCAACAAAAGGATGATCTACAAAGCATTATGGAGATAAGTAGGGAGCATGAGATGACCCCAAGTGAGGCTGGAACGAAGGACCATGAACTACAGGAGATTCTAGAAAGGGAGAATTTAGATCTAGAAAAGTTTCTGGAACAAGGAATTACCAAAGGAGTGGACTCCCTACCAGAAGAAGAGTTTGATAGGGTTCAACATCTCTTTCTCTCGAGATCACAATCGAATGGCTCTGGAGTCAAAAGAAATCATGAAATCCAAGAGCATAGAGGGGTCAAAACGATGGAGGATACATAGATACAATCTTCCAAGAACCCGGGTAGGAAAAGAGGAAGAAAAAGATAGAATGAGCTGCTGAACGAATGTGGGAAACTCATGATTAACTCAAGTAAGATGAGAGATCTCACGAGTTATTCCTTTACAAATATTTCTTAAATGAAGCTTACAACCTAGAACATTAGGGGTATAGGAAGTAGAAGGAAACAAAGAAATCTTAGTAGTAGAATAAAAGAAGAAAAACTAGATATGGTTTTTATTCAGGAAACAAAATGTTCGATGGAAAAGATCAGAGAAATACATAACAAATGGTTAATCAAGTATGAGTATCTAGAGGTTAAAGCAAACAATTCGACGGGGGGGATTCTTACACTCTAGGATCCCTAGAAATTTGGAATCTTGGATGCTGAAGTGTCCAGGAACTATCTTTCAATGGTGTGTCAACCTTTAGGTGATCAGGAGATTTACATGATCACAAAAATCTATGGACCTCAAAAGAAAGAAGACAAACTCAAGCTTCTCACCTCCCTTGAGGAGCTAAGAGCGAGACACCCTGATGTTCCTTGGATTTTAGCATGAAATTTCAATATTTTCAGATCCCTTACAAAGAAAAAAGGCAATATCAGACAACTAGGCAGAGAATCCACTGCCTTCTAGAACTTCATAACAAACATGGGGTTAGTGGAAATTGAAACAATTAATGGCACCTTCACCTGGAACAATAAGAGGGGAGGGGCTTCTCAAGTTGCTTCTAATCTAGATAGATTTATCATCTCAGAGGACCTCCTTCTATCAGGCCTTGCCATGTCAGCTTCTATCCTTCTCTTTGGAGGCTCAGACCATTAGCCTATACAGCTTGAAGCCACTTTTCTGGGTACACCAAGAAACAGACCTTTCAGGTTTGAAAATGTCTGGCTCTCTCACCCTAAATTCACTAGCAATATTGACAAATGGTGGAGGGAGGATTTGCACATTCAAGGCACTAAAATGTTCTTGCTCCAACAGAAGCTTAAACACATCAAATCCAGGCTTAAATATTGGAACAAAAAGGAGTTTGGTAATATTTTTAAAGCCAAAAGAGAATTTGAGCAAAAGCTCCAGAAGATCAATCAGATCATCATCACAGATGGTTTTACCGAGAAGCGGAAAAATCTAGCTAACTCTCTTCAGGAAGAATGGGAAGATCGATGCATGCAAGAGGAGATTTTCTAGAGACAGAAATCGAGGGTGCAATGGATTAGAGAGGGAGAAAGAAACATGAAGTTCTTTCATAAATCTACCATGGATCACAGGGCACACAACAAAATCACAAAACTCAGAGCTTCTCAAGGGAAAGAGCTCATCTCTCACAAAGAAATGGAAATTTTCCTTGTTCAAGACTTCCTCAGCATGGCAGAGGAGCCTCTTGTTGATAGATCTAGGTTCATCAATAATTTCACAAAGTACATCCCTCAGCTTGTCACCAAGGAAGACAACCACAACCTTAACATGCCAGTGTTAGAAGAGGAGATCAGTGAAGTGATCAATGAAATGCAAAATGGAAAAGCTCCAGGCTCGGATGGGTTCAATGTGGACTTCTTCAAAGCTTGCTGGAAAAAAGTCAAACAGGATATCCTTGTGGTGGTGGAAGACTCAAGAAGATCCAAATCGATTCTAAAGGCTCTTAATGCCTCCTTCATAGCTTTGATCCCAAAACAGGAAAAAGCCACGACTTGGGATGGTTTCAGACCCATAGCTTTATGTAATGTGGTGTACAAAATTATTTCCAAAGTGATCGCCAAAAGACTCAAGCCCCTTCTTCCAGCTCTCGTCTCAAAGGAGCAACTGGCTATGTTGAAGGAAGACAGATTCTCAATAACATCATCCAAGCTCATGAGGTGGTACACTCTCTCAAAAGCAATAAGCAAGCTGCTATGATCATTCAGCTAGACCTAGCGAAAGCTTAGGATAAGCTAAGTTGGTCTTATATAAGGGCAATACTAAGAGCTTATGGCTTCGACCACAACTGGACAAGATGGGTTATGGCACTAGTATCCACGGTCAATTTTTCCATCCTGCTTAAGGAGCTCCTTCAAGAACCTTCATGCCCTCTAGAGGTCTCAGAAAAGGGGATCCACTCTCCCCCTTCCTCTTTTTTCTCATGATGGAAGGGCTAGGTAGAGAGATCAAAATGGAAAATGTTGAAGGAAGAATCCAGGGTCTCAAACTTACCCTAGATGGAACAGCAAATACTCACCAACAATTTGTGGATGACACGATGCTAGAGGGTATACCCATAGTCATGGAAGCTAGAGCGATCAAACAAATCTTAAATGACTTTGCTATGGTGGTTGGCACAGAGGTAAGCCTCGACAAATCAAAAGTTTTCTTTTTTAACACTAACATTTCTATTCAAAGGAACATGACCAGAATTCTTGGGTTTCAAAGGGACCAATTACCTTCCAGGTACCTGGGAATGCCTCTTACAAAAAAACCTCTAAGCAAGGGAGTGTGGGAGCCAATAATGAATAAGCTTCAGGACAAGATCAGGAAATGGACATGTAGGTCTTTAAATTTGGTGGGGTGCTTATGCTCACACATGCTGTCTTGCAAGCTATTCCCTATTTCATGTTCTCAGCTCTTCCGACTCCTAAAGGAGTTATGCAACAGATTCGGAGTATTCAACGAGATTTTCTTTGGGGTAGAGGAGAAGAGGAAAATAAATGGGCTTTAGTAGCTTGGGATAAGATCTGCAAACCCAAGACCCATGGTGGTTTGGGCTTCATGACCCTGAAACCCTCAGCAGAGTTTTAGGAGAAAAACTCTAGTGGAGGTGGCTCAAGGAGTCGGCAACCCCTTGGGCCAAGCTCTGGAAACAAAAATATGCAAAAAACTGGTAGGAGAGGGATCATATCCGAATGTCAGGGCACATTAAGGGATCCTACATTTGGAACCTTGCTTGGGAGAATAAAGGCATTGTCCAGCAGCATAGTTTCTGGGAGATCCGAGCTGGGAACCTAGCACGATTTTGGGAGGATAACTAGCAACAGGAACACAAGATTTTTAAAGACGAATTAGTTGCTCTCAAGAGTGATACCGACAACAAAGGTTTACTTATGGTAAGTGACTTGTGGGATCAGGTAAGGAACAATGGTAAATGGAGAATATGGAAGGATCTAGGCCATAATGAAGATAGCCATTTGAAGGCCCATGCAGATTCTCTTGCTCAAGATTTGGAGCAAAGGAAGATTTTGGTGTCCTCCTTGTCTGACCAACTAAGATGGGGAAGAAACACCGAAGGAAAATTTAACCTCAAAGAAGCTAAATGAATAGCCACAAGGTTTGACCACCAAAATCCTCATCAGGTATGGAAGAACCTTTGCCAGAACCCGCACTGGATGAAAACAAAGTTGTTCATATGGCTAGTTCAACAAAAGAAAATTCTAACTTGGGAGAATCTTCTGAAAAGGGGTTTTGTTGGACCATCCAAATGCCATCTATATGGCTTACAAGAAGAGATGATGGATCACCTAGTCAACCTCTTCCCTTTCACCTCCACCGTGTGGGATTGGGTGGCCTCAGTCTTTAGGCATACTGATAGGGACAGACTCAGCATCACCAACACTTTGAAGAATTGCAGGAAAATCTTCTCAGACAATGAAATCATCAATAAAGCTTGGACTCTGGTTCTAGGCTTTGTCATCTGGGACATTTGGAAAGAATGCAATGACAGGATCTTCAAGAACAAAACAAGCACGCCCTAGCACATCATTACACCAATTTTACGACAGCTCAAAGACACAGTCAGAGGTTTGTTGTGGAAACTTCCTAAGAACCCTCCTCTACCCCAGGATGCTTGTATACTACTGCAATTGGGTCTCCAGTCACTAGTTCCATGGGGCATAAACAAGGGTGTGAGCCAGACAAATGCAGGTATGGATATTTGGAAGCCTCCTCCACATCGCTTCTTAAAAGTCAATATAGACGAAGCGTCTAAGGGCAACCCAGGGATAGCTGGTTTTGGGGCATTACAAGAGATGAGCAGGGATGCATAAAGGAGATCTTTCATAGTCACTTGGGAAAGGCCACTAATAACATGGAGGAACTCATGGCCTTAGAGCAATGCCTGGAAATCTTGGTGGATTCAAATTCACACAATGTCATCATTGAAGCAGATTCAGAATTGATCATTCAAGTGGCCAAGAAAATGTGCAATGGAACAACACCCGAAAAAGTGTCAAAACATTGGAGGCTATCGCAGGTCTTTCACCATATTCATACCCACCTGCAAACCTTAAGAACCATCAACTTTGTCCATGTGAAAAGAAAAGTAAATATGTTAGTTGATCGTCTGGCGAATGAAGGAGTGATTAGAAAGAAAAGTTGCACTTGGCACGTTTGGGAGTCGATACCCCTAGGAAAATTGTGTGATGATTGTCTCTGTCAGGCTGCCAAAGATATGGAACACTTCCAAACCTTCAACAGTGAGAAGGAGGAAGACTAGCAAAAGGAGAAGAGAGAGGAGGTCCTTGGGCTGTGCTCTCTCCCAATCTTTAAAACTCAAGGAAAAGAAGATTGAAGAAGTGAAGTGGATATACAGTTCTTGTTGGATCAACGGTCGTGGTGTTGTTCGGAATGAGTTTCTTCAGGAGGAACTCAAAAATGAATAGCGGATTTCAATCTAAGCATGGGTGGATCAGGAATAGAGGGAATGTTCTGGAACGTTGGATCGACATGATGGATTGATGGTGCTCAGGAGACTTGTGGGAGTAGAATGCTGCTTAACCCATTTGCTAGTTGAATGGTCATAGCCCACAAGTTCTTTTGGCCTCAAACATCCAACGGATATCAGGCAGGAAAGAGATCAACTGTTAACCACTTGAACGGTCCTGATATCCTATAGATTGAAGTGCTTTAATCTTTATCGGGTCTGGAAATTTGTTATTCATCATGCTAGTGGTTCATGCCGATATCGTGGTTGACTGTTGGATTAAAGAGGCTTTGATCGATAGTGATGGTTCTCCGAGCAGCTCTTTTGATTGGAGGATTTATTGACCATTGGATGGAAAGTTGGTTTCGACGATGGGTATTGTGTGTTCAGGGTTTGGCTTTGGTAAGCGGACCAGAGAAGAATTTTGGCGCTATTTTATTATATTTGAAGTCCAGTGGTCTTCGCAGTTTGTATGCGAAATCTGTAAAAGCACATTGTGGTGCGTGGTGAAGCGATCTTGTGTCGAACGTGGTTCTATTGGTTATTTTCACCGGTGAAAAGAAAGTATCTCACATCTTGAGTGTTAGGGTTCCTTAGGGATTTTGCTTAAGAGCAGTTGTAACTCTATGAGGTGTTGTTTGATCTTGGAGTTTGTTGACCCTGTTGATGGTAAACCGACAAAGGGCTTGTCTTGTGATGGTCTTTACACTGGTAAAGACGTGTACCATATGTATTGCCCTTTAACGGTTAATAGAAGGTTCCACTCTTACTTGACCAAAAATATTTTTAAATTAAGAATATTATTTAATTAAAATATTAATAATAATATAATTATAAACTTCAAACAGTACATAGTTTTTATTTATAAGAAAAATATATTTTTCCCTATAATAATAAATAAAAAAAATTTATGTATATATTTAAATATATAAATATTTTATCACTTAGAGTAATTATATAATTTAAATGATTGGTAAAAACTAATAGAAATCAATCTATAATAAGTATTAAAATATTTACATTTATTATATGATACATCTTACTTTAAGTATTAAAATACTTATATTTACTATATGATATATCTCACTTTGTCAAAATTTAATAAATCTTAGAAACTAACTAAATTATTTTAAATTACTATTAATACTACAAAATAATAACTAGTGTTACATTGTAGCCAATATTTGCCACTTAGTTTCAATATAGCAGTAAAAATATTGAATTCAAGTGTGTTAAGGTTTATAATTTAGTAATTTAGGTTTTATTGATTGATTGGTAAATTGAGGCATTTTCTTAACTATAATTATGTATTGTGGCTATGGAGAATATAATCCTAAGCAACCACAATAATAATGTATTATTATAATGGCAATGCTTTTGTTGAGAAGGTTATCTATAATGTTTTATATTTTTTAACATTATATTTTTTGTATAAAGTGTAGATAAATATATTTGAAAGGGTACTTTTTCTTGCCAGATATATCTGTAAAAAAAATAGGGTTTCCCTTAAAAAAATATAAATATTAGGAATGGAGTTGTTTTATTTACTTAATTATTTGTTGTTTAAATTGGTAATATTTTAATTTATTTATTATTATTTTTTTATCTTATTATATTAAAATAAAATTTATAATTGTTTCCCTATAATTTAAATAAATTGTTAAAATCATTTTCATTTCATGAACTTAAACTAAAATTTGTAATTAACCAATAAATATATAGATATATATATGACTAGTTTTTTTAAATAATTATATAATAATTCAATAAATATATGTTAATCTTTTGAAGTTTCATATATTAAATAAATATTTATGGTTTGAAATAATTTTCATTTAATTAAGGACTTTATCCTAATGTATAGACTACATTGTCCACATTAAAATGAATTTTTTCGTTATAATATATTTTTAAGCATATATGAATATCACTTACAATATTTTATTGATGACTCACATGGAAACTTTTTTATTATTATGAATATTTTTAAATGCCACATTAATATTAAGAATTAAATGAATTACACATCTCCCTCTTATTATTGTTATTAAGAAATATTTGATATTTTTATTTTTATTTATATTTTTCAATTACTTTTTTTTTGTACATTTGTACAACATTTAAATATTTCTTTTAACATTTTCTTTGAAGTTGAACATAAATTAATTAACATAGATTTTCAAATAGTTTATTTAAATCATCGTTGAAATATTTTTGAAAAGTATAACGTTTAACTCACACTTTATTTATGACTCAGAGCAAGTGAAATAATTTTACCACATTGAGTTGAAATATCAACAAATGAAGTGACTATAGTGAGGTTGAGGTTTTTTTTTTTTTTAACAAGATCGGATAGTGGATATATTACCAAAAGTTGAGGTGGAGCAAGCTCCTATTACAATCGACTGTAGCATAAATAGAAACTGAGCAATGAGAATGTGTTGGGAACGCAGTCCCTTCTCTTGTGCTTATATTCAAAACTTCATAGAGTTCTGTAGCTATTCTTGAATACTGTCTAACATATTGTCCTACTAGTAAAGCAAATTTACATAACATTGATTCTCTGGTATTTTTTCATGGATTGTAGGCTGACTGCTCTTGATAGGTTCCTTCTTTTGTTGTGCTATTCCTTCTACTTGTTGTTCATTTTGTTGTTGTGTTGTTCCTTTTGCTTATTGTTCCTTATGTGGGATATTCCTTCTGTTGTTGTGTTGTTCCTTCTGCTTGCTGTTCCTTCTGTTGGCTGCAACTGTTCCTTCTGCTTGTTGTTCCTTCTATTGTTGTGATGTTCCTTCTGTTGGTTGCGGTTGTTCCTTCTGCTTGTTATTCCTTCTATTGTTGTGTTGTTCCTTCTGCTTGTTGTTCCTGTTAGAGCCTAGATTTACCTCAGGCTGAAAAGGTAAGATTCTAGGTCCACATCAAACCACGCTTAGCCTGGTAGCTAGCCCTACTAGGACAAGAGAGGGCTCTCTCCGGGTCAATCTCAGCGAAATATAGTCACTAAAGGCTTGAGATGATTATTTTAGCTACTGATCTTAGGCTAGGTATAGATGTCAAAAAGTTTGTTTGATAAAATAATGTTTTTGTGGGCTTTAAGGGAAAGGCAGATTTTGGGTGCAGGGAATGAGGCACAGTCTTGTAGGGATTTCAATGGGGCAAGGCAAGCAACTGTATTTGGCACTATAAATCAAGTGAGGTGGATGGATCAGACTGAGGAGGAGTTGAAGAGGGAAAGGGAAGCCATGGATCCTCTCCAAATAGTGGAAAACATTAAAAGACTAAAGCAAGCTTCAAGTAGAGCACTGCACTTCTCAATGTATTCTATTTACGCTCTTGTTTGTTTAGCTGAGAAGAAATAAGGAAGAATGTTACATATAATACATGAATAAATTCAGAAAGACATAAGAAATCACTGTACCAAAAAAAATTCCACAGGGATCCCAAAGAATACTACAAATCCTGGTCTCAATTCCTTAGCCAAAATGCTGATATGAATGTACAATGAAGCTCAAGGCTTTCTCAAAAGTCCAACAATGATAATGACTGAAAAACTACATAATATAGACAAACCATAGCTCATCCTAGCCTTTAGGGGTCGAGCTCACATGTTTAGGAGCTATTCCAACTAATTCTAAACTGAGAACTAGAAATTAGGCAGTGGAATAGCTTGCCTCTAGAAACTAGGGAACTAATTCATTCAGTTTCAAACAACCTTTTAACAGATGAATCTACCTCCATAAGTGAAAATTTGACATATTTACATCATGATCCATCAATGTACAATAAATTACATCATGAATTTTCCATTAGGAAAGTGAAAAAGTCAAACTGGCCAAAGCTGGGCGAAAAACAAAGCAATACTTGGTCAAACTGGCCATTTTTCCTCTATGCGACGCGCCTGATTCTCTATGTGTAGCACCTGTTTGGACCGACTTTTGGAGGCCTTCTTGGTGTCCAAATTAGCTCCAAGTGTGCTTGTTGGAAACGTCTGTCTGTCTACTTTCCAACCCAAGTGGAATTTTTCAATTTGGCCTCCATTTTCCCCTCCAAAATTCAGTTCTCCCAACAATTCTTCCTGTGTGTCAAAATAGGGGCAGTAAGGTCATTTTTTGAGTGTTTTTGACCTTTTTGAGGGCTCAAAATTTGCCCAAATATCTTGGCCATAGGTAGGCAAGCATAATTTTTCATGTCAAATCCAAAAATGCTAAGTTTTTGTGTTTTGGAGGCTCCTAGCAAAAGCAAGCGCCACATGGCGTGGCGCATTGGGCAGAAAAGTCTATTTTTGCTCAAAAATTTCTAGTTCCGCACTTAATGGTCCCGCACCTAATGGTCATGTCTACATGCGGACCTGACCGCACTTTCTCTATGTTAAAGGTGTGGACCCACTGATGCGCCGCGCCACTGCCCAAGTGCGCTGCGCCTTTGTGCAGACCAGTTTTGGAGGCCTTCCCGGTATCCAAATTGGGCGCGGGATAGCTCGTTGGAAAGCTTATTGAGTCTACTTTCGAAAAAATATAGAATGTTTAAAATTGGAGTTCATTTTCCCTATAAAAAATCAAATCGCCCAAGACTGGTCAAAATGTGCCAAATGAGGCTGCCTCAAGGAAGAGTGCTGTTGCAGTCAACTTTTGAAGGTCTTCCTCAACTCCAAATTTAGGTGATGATAGCTCATTGGAAATCTCTTTGTGTCTAGTTATCATTTGACTCATCAAGAAAGTCATTTGGCCAACCCAACTAGGAGAAATCTTGATTTTCCCAAAGTCACTTTAGAAGTGCATCAATTCTCCCGAGGCAACTATATTGTTGACATTTCTCTAAAACCATGATGCCTGTGTAAAAAGTGAAGGATATTTTTCTTCCTTGGCCTATTGTGGACAAAAAACACTCTCCATTTTCCCAAATTCATCTTTCCTTGCTCAAAAACATCATTGGAGTAAAACCTATCCCGATGTGTGGAACAGGAGATTTGTCGAAATGAAGTGAAATGAAGGGGATAAAGGGCTTCTAAATTCTTGAGAAAATTTTGGGAAGTAGGGAGGGATGCTAGGAAGTAGGGGAAAGTGGAATTTCAAAGATTGAGTGAGGGGAAGGGGTCCAAAAGGGAAAACACAGGCCTAGTCTAGAAAATAGGGTTTGTAGCAAGAAACTAGGGTTTGTGCAAAAATGAGGAATTTGGGGGATCTCAGTGATGGGAAGTGATTGATAAGGTACACTAAGGATAGGGGAAGGTGTATGAACATCAGGATACAAGTTTTGCTAATGATTTGACTATCCAAAAGAAATTACCTTCAAAACCCTAGGAGAGGGAAATGAACCTTAGCTAGGCAAAACTGAAGCCTGGACAAGGTGTAAAATGACCCAATGGAACTTGACATGATGATGACAACCCTTTGAATGATGGTACACTCAACTGAATGGTGACATGGATTGACATTTGGACAAATTTGACAGGAGTAAAAGCAAACCCTAGACCTAATGCCTAGTGACCAAATTTTGTTTGAAGACTCACTAAAATGACAAAATTTGACCTTGACACCTTAAAATCATTCTGTAAGAGCATGTTTGATCACTGGAGGAAGGCTGCAAAGAGTGACACTAACAATTCCTTCTGTTGGCTGTGGTTGTTCCTTCTGCTTGTTTTTCCTTCTTTGTCTACAGTTGCTTCCTTTTTCTGCTATTGCTGCCTACCTGTCTTTTGTTATGAACTTTACTACTTGCTGAAGCTTGGCTATCCTAAATGTGACAGTCAAGAAGGAGGGCCGTTGAGGAGGGAAGAGTTAAGAGGTGGGGATGATCATTTGTGGGGGAGTGCGTTTGGGAGCTGAGAATTTTCACACTGAGGGTGGGTGGGAGAGTGGAGTAGATGACAGGATGCAGGATTCTTGGGCAGCGAAGAGTAAACAGGGAGGAGTTTAGGGAAGGTGGAGACGCTTGGAGTAGAACAAGGAGGAGTGGTTCAAACATGCAACTTTGCCTTGAACTGGAGTTGCATGATATGTTACATTTCCAAATGTATTTGTAGAGGTTGGGGGCTTCCCAATTCCTTTCGCCAATGGGATGGACCGCTACGTGGTTCTTGTGACCAAGATCGCTATCATCCTTGCTGCCAACACTAATGTGATTTTTTGAGCTGCTATGATGTTTCCTCTGAGTTCTCGTGACTTTCTGCTTGTCATTGCTAAGATATGCCTTTTGCTGAATTCTGACTGCTGCTTTTTTTTAATTTCTTTTATGTGTGTGCTTTGTTCCTTGTTTTTGTTGGAAATCATGCTTGTGATCTTTTGATGGAGGTTATGGGACAAAGTTGTGATATTCCTCTTTGTTTTCCCGAATGCTCCCTTCATTTATTTTCACTGCTTGATTAGAAAATGGTCTGCCTATTGGTTGTAGGTTCGCAAGACGTGTCTGAAAACTACATCTCTTGAGCCTTCTAAATTCTTCCTGATTCTCCTATATATTCTATTCATGAACTCATTTCTTGGATTTTTGTGATGGGCCATTTCCTCTATTATCATGGCTGAGTCTCCTATTATAATGGGATCTTGTATCACTCTTTTTTTTTATTATTCTTGTTCCCATTAACAAGTTGTAGGCTTCAACCTTATTATTTGAGACTTCTCCATGTCCCCATTCACATGTAACATTTTCTTTCCCATCCGAATCAAGAATAATTCCCCCTACCCTTGCCTTTCCAGGATTATGTTTTGAGGCCCCATCAAAGTAGAAACAATGTCTTCTCTAAATTTTTTTCCAAGTTGCAAGTTCCTCTTCATTCCTTCTCATTTTCCAGCTATTTTCTGAAGTTGTCTTCCTTTGTCCTTTTTGTCCATTGTTATTTATTATGGATTTGTTGAGCCAATCTTGCTCTTCTTGTTGAAGAATGTTATAGTCTATTGATGTTGTTCCTTTGACATTAAGTATTTTAGAAGTTAATCCCCAAGTTTTTGAGAGGGTTTTCCCTATTCTTGGAGTTTGGTTTTTAAAGATGCACTTGTTTCTCGTCAACCAAATTTTCCAACAAAGAACTACTGGGATGCATTTCCAGATCCTCTGTATTGTGACTTTCTTCTTTGTTGTATATAGATAGGCCTTCTCCAAAGTTTGGAGAAAGTCCGGCAGAGGCTTTTCAAAATTTATATTAATTTCAAGAGGACTTACGAGCTGCTACCAGCATTCTTTGGCGAAAATGTATTCTTGAAATAAATAATGAATGTTTTCTTCAGCTTGCACTCACATTGGGCATTGTGAAGGCCTTGGAAGCTTCTTTTTTAAGTTTTCACTAGTCAATATCTTCCCATTTAAGAGAGTCCATATAAACATTTTGATCTTAGGCAAACTTTCTGATTTCTAAACTGTCTTCCAACAATCCCAATCTTATTGATTTGGTTGTTCTTGTAGGATTTTGTATCCAGTCTTGACTATGTATTTTCCACCACTTGGATCCCAGAGGAAGTCATTTTCCTCATCATAATTTATTGGTGTTGCCCCTTTTAGAAGTTGCCTTAATTTGCTCCATTGCACCTCCAGATTTGCAGGGATTGTTAAGATTTGCCAATCTCTTTGGTTCCAAAGAGAGATTGAGTGAAGAGTATTTAGACCTTTTCCTATCATCCATTTTTGAATGCCTTCAATTTTTGGATGGTTCTTTAGTGATTCTTTTCCCATAATTCTATCCTCCCAAATCAATATTGTTTTTTCATTGCCTGGAATTTTAGAGATATAGTTGTTCATTAAAGGAATTGTCTTTTTTACTAGCTTCCAAGTTTGAGTACAATGTCTTGATGGGATATTTCCATTAAGAAGTCTTTTCCTAGAGCCATCCATGTATTTTGAGATGAGTTTTTTTTTTCCACGAGCTCTCTTTTCTTATGATTAGTCCCCATATTACTTTCATTCCCAGGGCTACATTCATGAGCCTAGGTAGCCGGATTCATAGTCCTCCTTGTTCATGTGGTAATACTACTTGCTCCCACCTGACCAAACTAAATTTTTTGTTTTCTTGCTTCCCCCCCGCCATAAAAAGCTTCTTAAAATTAACTCTATTTGTTTGTGGGCACTTGCTAGGGCCAAGATTATTGCATATTGGTAGATAGGCAGTGCTGCTAGGAGTGCTTTAATTAATATTACCCTTCCTACCATATTTAGCCACATCACTCCCCAGCTTTGGATTTTATTTTTCATTTTTTCAATCTGTTTGGTCCATATTTCTATCTTCATGTTCTCTTTTGAGATAGGGAGTCCCAAGTAAAAGAAGTGAGTCCACTTTTCCTGTATGGGGAATTCTAGGATTTGTGAAATCCTTTGCATGGTTCTGGGAGGTGTATTCCATCCATATATTCTGCATTTTGTGTTATTTAAGAGCCCACCTGAAACCAGTAAGAAATCATTCAGTATTATTTTGAACCTTCTTGCAATTATTGTTGATGCCCCTCCCAACAATACGGTGTCATTAGAAAAAAGAGAGTGGTTTATTGTCATTACTTCTCTTTCTATTCTGAGCCTGGTGATGTTTCTTTCTTTTCTTTGTTTTTCCAAGGCTCTGCTTAAAGTTTCCGCCTTTATAATATATAGGAAGGGGGAGAGAGGGCATCCTTGTTTGATGCCTTCTGTGCTTGGAAAAAATTGCTGGGCCCTCCATTTATAAGAGGAGCAATCCAAGGAGTGGAGATGCAAGCCTGGATGAATTATGTTATTTCTCTTGAAAATCCAAGTTTCTTGAGGACTACCATTAGATATTGGAGGCTGACCCTGTCAAATGCATTTTCCATATCCAATTTGATTACGATTCTTTTTCCTTTTCTTTGCATATTGGAATGTACAACTTCCTGTACAATAGTTACATTATCTATGATTTGCCTGTTGGGCACGAATCCTCCTTGATTTTCAGATATGATTGTTGGGAGCACTTCCTTGATTCTATTTGCAATTATTTTTGTTATGATCTTATAGGAGGAATTACAAAGAGAAATGGGGTAAAATCTATTGAAAGTGGAGGGATTGGATTCTTTTGGGACTAAAGCGAGATAGGAGGATTTTGTATCGCTTCCTAATTATTTTTTTTTGAAGACATTCTTTACCATTATTAAGAAGTCCTTTCTAATTGTATTCCAATGGAATCTGTAGAATGCTATTGTAAAACCATCTGGCCCTAGGGCTTTATCTGGATGTAGGTTCCATATGGCCGCCACCACCTCTTCTTCTGTTATCTCTTTGCACATTTCTGCGTTTTGGTTGTTTTTAATTTTCTTTTTGTATGCTGTAGGAAGTTTTCATACTCAACCGTTTCTTCTTAGGCTGAAGTAAATTTTTAAAGTGCTTGTGGGCTGCTTTTTTTAGTTCCTCTGCACCTTTGACCTCTTGACCATTAGCTTGTATTTTTTCTATCTGATTTCTTGCTCTTTTTATCTTCATTATATTGTGGAAGAAGGAGGTGTTTTTATCCCCTGCCTTGAGCCACAGGCTTTTGGATTTCAATATGGCCTCTTCTTCCTCTTTCCTATTTTCCTTGTATATTTCCCAAAATATCTCCTTCTCTCTTAGATAACCCTACTTGTCTTCTTCTTTACTTTCTTTTTCAATATGCATGTTGCCCATTTTCCGTTGCAACTCTTTTTTCCTTTCTTTCTTTTTTATTTTGTTTGCTCTTGCCCATTCCTTTAGCTTGGCTCTTAAATTTTTTAATTTTGTTTCCCAAATATATTGGGGTGACCCTGATACTCTTGGTGCCAATGCTTCCTTGATTAGTTCGCTGATTTCTATATTGTTGTCCCATCATTATTGCCATTGCTTATGGTCGAATGTCGTGGTATGTAAAATTTTTGATTTAATAGAGTTGTGCACTGCTACTATGTTTTCTTGAATCATAATTCTATCCAGCCTTTCTTTGATGTTGTTTTTGCCCACTCTTTTGTTGCTCCAGGTATATTTTTCATTGTTTCAAGGAATGTCTATTAAGTTGTGTTGTTCCATTATATTTTCTAGAGCATCCCATGGGTCTATGTGATATGTCCCTCCAAACTTTTCTTCTATGCTTCTTACCAAATTTAAGTCCCCTCCGAGAATTATTTTCCCAGTTTGTGTTTCCCTTAGTGCTTCCTTTATGGTACCCCAACATTGTTCTTTTTCCTTGTAGTGGTTGGGAGCATATATGTTTATGACACTGTACTTCTCTTTTGTGCTTATTTGCATTAGGTCCATTTGTAGTCAGTGGTGATATTTTCTTTGTTGTATCAATTCCCAAAGCTCTTTCTTCCATATTGTGCAAATTCCTCTTGACACTCCTGTTGCCTGTATTGCTTCCGCTTCATATTTTTTTTTTTTTTTTAATATTTTCAGTTTCATGGTTATTTGTTTTGGTCTATTGAATCATAACAATGTCTGGATTTTCTTTTGCCAGAATGTCTCTTGTGGCGTTTTCCTTAAAGGATGATCCCATTCCTCGGCAGTTCCAGGAGACCACTATCATTATTTGCTTGTTGGGTGGTGCAAGGGACCTTTCCCTCTTTGTTGGCTTTTATCATTATTTCCTAAGATTCTTCCAAGAAGGTTTCCATTGGTTTCTATGTTCCTAATGCCATTTCCTTTACTGCCGCTTCATCCCTTAGTTCTTTTTTTGACTTTCTTCCTGTTTTTTTTTTTTTTTATTATATCTACATTTTGAGTTGTTTCCTTTGACTGATTTCTTTTTATAATTTTGTCTACTGAGTGAGGGGAGGGGATCAAGTGTTTTGAGATCAGAGGGGATGCTGGGGTTGAGAGTGTGGGTGGGGGGATCTAGATCTGGATCTGTGTCTAGGGGACGGGGGGGGCTGAGGGGTCCAATGGCTCAAAATAATTTGGGCTAATGAGAGGATTGTTGTCTGCTTTTGGTGATAGAGGGAGGGGATCTAAAGATATGAGGGACTACAAAGAAGGATGAGTGGGTTTTTTGTTAGTTGTCTTCTTTCTTTTAACTTGTTCCCATTTGTTTTCTGGATCTTCAATCTTTTCATTTTCATTTTCTTTTTTTTTGTACATATATTAGCAAAATGGCCATATTCATGACATACCTTGCATTTGAAGGGGATTTGTTCATAATCCAACTGTTGAATATGCATCCACTGATCCACTTTGATTTTGATTGCTTCTGGAAGCCCTTTCCCTAGATCCACTTCTACACAGATTCTGGCACATGCATGCATATTTTCCTTTGGCTCGCACCTGTCTATATATTTCCTGACTGCATTTCCTATAGCTTTAACTGAATCATCTCCCCAACAGTGGAGGGGAAGATGTGGCAACCTGACCCAGACTGGGACAGCACTGGGAACATCCATTTCTGGATCAAAATCTAGAGTCCATCTGTTTAGGTACAATCCCCTTGTATCCATGAAGTATGGACCATTCCTAAATATCAGATCACGATCCTCCTTGATTTCAAAGTGGAAGGTGTAGTACCCTCTTCCACAGAACTTGATTGAAATTTTCCCATTTATTGACGTAGTCCAGTTCCTTTCTACCCATTTTTGGACGGTCTTGGGTGAGGGCCATAACCCAGTAAACTACCTGACTAATCCACGTTCTGCCAAGGACAAAGCTTCTCTACGGGGGAGAGCGAGGGGGAGTGAGATTTCAGGGATGTCTTCCAATATTTTAACAAACTTAGTTACTGACGGTCGATTCTTTGCCGGACCCATTGCAGAAACGAGCGAGGCGAAAGCTTTTGCTGTTCCTTCATTTTCTTGCTGGTGATCAGAGAGAGGATCTCCATCCTCTGGTGAATCCATCTTGCTTGATACTCAGGAGCACGAGGTCACTGAGGGACAACTACGTGCTGCGTTCTCTAGCTAGGGCTACGCAAATCTGTAGCAGCAGCAGCAACGCGGAAAATTTGGAGTTTCCATGAGGTTGAGGTTATTGCTGTTTTATGATGTTTTTAATTAAAACTAACTAAACTTGCATATTAGTTTTTGTTTTTTTACTATAGCCTACATTTCTTTTCTATTTAGAGAATAATTTATTTTTATTTTAATAGGGACATGCGTCACGACAATGAGCACAGAGATAATCACACATTGCCCTCATAACCTTCATATAGACTATAGAATGTGACGCAATAAGCAAGTGTAATTGTTATCTTAACCAATTCTAACTCTCTCTTCCCTACAAACTCAAATCAACTTATTTCCTTTATATGAAATTAAAAAAAAATAAAAAAAAAAAAATAAAAATTATTTATAATAAAAAATAAAAAATAAAAGACATGACTATCAAATTGAAAGTCTTATAATTAGTAACTTTATCCTTATTCCTCCCAACCAAATCCTATTAAAAATATCCCAAAAACAAACAAGAAAATCAATCCATAATTGTTTATAAAAATGAAAACAAAAATAATCATTCTAATTATATTATTTGGATGCTTTTTTTAATGCTCAAATTATTTTAAATTATGTTAGAAAAGAAAAATAATAATTAGTTATGTAAAACAAGATTAGAGCTAAAGGCAAAACAAAGTAAGATACACGTGACACTTAAATATTAATTTGCATTTTTATTTTTTTTAATAATGGTTAAAAATCTTAAGTTACTTTTTTGGTTGATTATGAAAAATCTTTTAATGTTGCTCATATTGTAAGTTTATATATAATGAAAAAAAATACTCATCTAAAACATTCTCATTTATTTTTTTTTGCATTATTAAATTTTTTTATGAGAAATTTTAAGCTTTAAAATGGGCTTTCTAAGGAATATTATAAAATAATAGTGGAAATAATAAAATAAGATTAGATTACATCATCGTTTTTGCATTAGTAGCATTTTTTTATGAGAAATTTTAAGCTCTAAAATGGGATTTCTAAGGAATATTATAAAATAATAGTGGAAATAATAAAATAAGATTAGGTTACATCATCAAATCTTAGAGGAAAAAAGAAAAAACTATTTTTTCAACTCGTATTTTCAAATTATCCCCTATGGCTTTACTCAATTTTCGAGTGGGAGCATTCGTTGTATGCAGAATCTAACTCCTCATCCAAATAATACCCATGTTACATATTTTCGATGGACTATGCTACATGAAAAATGAGAAATATGCGAGAAATATTGCAATCACGTTTTTCATGTATTTCTCATTTTTCATGTAGCAAGTTGCATCGAAAGTATGCGACATGGGTACTCCTTGGATGAGGAACTAAATAATGTATCCAATGAGTGCTCCTGATAGAAATTTGAGTAAAACTCTAGGGAGATAAGTTGCAAATACGAGTTGAAAAGATAGTTTTTTATTTTTAATTTTTAATTTTTTACTCCAAAAATGGTGAATCATCCCCATGGTACATCATCATCTTGAATTCTATTGGTTCTTATAAATTTGATTTTGGTTGTACATTTTTTTTTTGAGGTCCATTTTAGACCTCAAAATTTCGCTATTGTAAATATAAAATTGAAAATAATATTTTAGAAAAACAACTAAATAATTTTTCTATGAATATATAATAATTTTTAGTTTTTATGTTAATGTATTTTATGTGATAAATGTATTATTTGATGAGAGTTTTGATGTTATATAAAAAAAATTCCTTTTGTATGTTTATTCAGGGAATATATTTTTATGTTAATAATATACATGAGCAATAGTTGGATCAAATCTAATAACATTTATAAGATTAGTATAAATAACAAATATGATATTTTGCTCAACTTTGAAATGGAAGGAATCTTATTCTTTTTATATAATACTAAAAAACAATTTTATCATATTCAATAAAAAGTCTAATTGGTTTCTAGGTGACCCAACATATTTTTGGAGGTCTTTGCATTCAAAGATATTAATAGTTTGTAAATTTTAGTGGATATTCTATTAGACAATTTGTCACAATAAATATGAAAAAATCATGCTTAAAATCCAAAATTGTGAAAGTTTATTTCTCCTTAGATTTTCTAGATCTATTAAGTATTGTTAATTTCATATGTATGCAAACTATAAATATACAAAA
The DNA here is from genome assembly GCA_000404065.3 of Pinus taeda. Classification (NCBI taxonomy): domain Eukaryota; kingdom Viridiplantae; phylum Streptophyta; class Pinopsida; order Pinales; family Pinaceae; genus Pinus; species Pinus taeda. The sequence goes on along the minus strand of APFE031109964.1, from coordinate 82,950 downwards.
CCTATAGAACAACAAAATAAAAACACATAAATCACAAACACATACCTGGGAAAATCTTACTAGTCCCTAATATGCACGCTGTAAAATGTTTGGCAACATTTTTGTAAAAACATTATCATGGATCAACATTATACTTGGATATGAGTTTTCTTTCTAGTTCCTTTTGCAAGTATTGATTGGTCCCAAATTTGGTGAGTTCCTCTCGAACCCTCTTGATGTGTCCTTGCATGTATACATAATGTGTATCTACCATCAAACCCCCTTATGACCTCATACATTAGGGGGCATCTATTATAGAATATTTTGCCTCACCTATCACTAGATACACTTGTTGGGCAGGGCAACATCTACTTTTCCCTATGTATCCATGACCTTATCTTAAAAAGATTCTTCCAAATTCTATACACAAGCCACCTACATGTAAAATGTGTATATACGCAGGTACTCCCAAAGAAACCTACATATGCTTTAATATATATATATATTTTAAATCATGCTTTAAATGTGATTTTTCATGTGGGATTTGCGGGTTAGACAAGAAACCCACCTATTGCAACCCATGGCATAACCACCCAAACCAATTTATGGTGGTATTTATACATCCCTCAAGTGGTCCTCGAAGTCATGAATTTCCTTTGCATCCAAACTCTGACAAAATTATCACCGATCAAGTTTGTTGTTTCTAGTGTTTATAAGCACACCTCCTACTTCAGGAAACCTTAGCTTCCATGCTATTGTGTTGAGTTCCCTTATCTCACTCTCATCTAGCTTTGTTGGAGAACTCCAATGGATCGAGAAGGGACGATTCAGATGAAGATTCCACTTGGTGCCCTTAGTTAGGATCAGGGGAGTGTAACTACCTCACTACCACAAATTTCAATAAAGAATCTCATTTTCCAGTCCAACTTGTTGATACGTTATGTTTATGTTGTTTTATTGTACAAATGATGGATTAATTGAGAATGTTTCTCTTTGTACACTTTGAATTATTCATTCTACTCTCTAGTTTGTATTTGTGTTGCGGGTTTGCACCTTCGAAGGAAGAAAGAGGGTTTGAACCCTTTAAGATTTATATCCAGCGTATGACCCATCGATAAGTACCCATGTCCTACTTTGTGAATTCTAAGTGAATTGTTGGATTGATTAAGTTTTATTTGTTGATCTTTTAATTTTGCTTTGTTGCGGCTACCAACACTAGCCCAAGGATTTCATCTCATAACATCAAGAAAAGGGTGTGGATAGTGAAGATTGAAGATGATTAAGTGTCCCATATCTCCAATCCAATGAAAAAAGTATAGTCAAGGAGCTATAACAGTGAAGGAGGTCAATGACAACAACAAATAAATGCAAGGGTAGCCATTATAAGCCACATTCCAAAGAAGAAAATAGGTGCATTGATCCAGATTAGTTTCCTAGTTTTTGAAATCCAAAATTACTCTCAATGGAAATGTGGGATATGAAGTGGATCTGAACTAATGAATGGACTTAAGACTTTGTGCTTATACAAAAATTTTGGCAATTTATGAAGGTCAAAAAACCACATAAATCAATGTAATATAAAAGTTGAATAGGACAAAATGAAAAGAAAAAATAAATGATAAATAAATTAAAAAAAATAGAAATAAGGCCGAGGAAGGGGAAATGGAAAATTATTGTTGCTAGCCTTTAATAAATTTCACTGTGAAAGGTATTTTTGTTAGCCAAGAGAGAGAGATATTATTATGAATAAATAATTTATACAAACAATAATAAATAAATAATATATTAATTATGAAGGGTTTTTATGGTAAAAAATACATGACCCTTCACCTTCGCGACCAATCAATGCCTATACATGCAACCGTCACAAAGGCATTTGTACCATCATTCAGTTTTTCATTCATTAATAAAATATCTATTACATAGTTTGTGTCTTTTGGATCAATTCTGCTCCAATAGAGATGCATAAAAAACCACAATTTGCTTGTACTATAGATTGTCAAAATGTAAAGCTAAGGCCCACTCAAAGTTATGTTTCCCATTTGGATTTCCAAAGTAGAATTTATGTTTTCATTATGGTTGCTTAATATGTCTATTGTTCTCGATTTCTTTTTATAAGAGTGCATAGTTCAAATTCATATTCTATTCTTTGCTCATCTTATTTAATGAGATAAAATATGCACAATAAAATTTAATCATTGCCCTTAGTGGTTAATCATATAATAATCCCTTTTAAATGAATATTGTCATTAATCTAGTAACTCAATCAAAACATTGTTTGGGATACCACCTTCTCATGGGCATCCATATGTTGTTGTATAAAAACTTATAGCAAATTGTCATTGTACATAAAACCAATGAAATCCAACAATTATAGATCCCAAGATGTGCATTGTAAGTCTCGAAATACCTTGTGTTGTCAAAGAAAATCTAAATGCTAAGATTTGATCACGTTCTTTATTCACAGTTGTATTGATGGTCTTGCTTTTGGTGGAGTATTTGTTATCTTTTCTACCAATTCATCTATATTGGTTTTTTTGAACAAAAATAAAAAAGACAACGTCTAAAACTATTAAATTCAAGCTTGTTACATTTGTCAACAATAGTGATAAGTAATATATATATATTCTAGACTTCATTGGTGAAATTCACCCACCCTCCTGGAATTCACAGACACTATTGGTATGAAAGTAGGTTTATTTGAGGAACGGGAGGGTTGAAGAGCTAGGGTTTTCACGTGTAGAACTCCATGGAAGGGCGCAAAGGAGGTAGCTCCACTCCCTCCTACAGGCAGGCAGTAGCTAGCCGAGGTAAGAAACCAATAGAGAGTGTCAGAGGTCCATCAGGTGAAGGGATAAGGAACACGGAAGAGGAGCAAGAAGTAAACAAGTCAAGGGAGAATAACAGAAATAAAGAAAATGAGGAAGAAGACAAGGAATAGGGAGCGAAAAGCAAAGCACAAAAGGGGACATGTAAACCCAAAGTTGAGGTCACACCCAGAGTAGTTTAAATGATCCTGCTATGCAGGTGCACAGGGACCACATGCGGACATATGCTATCATTTGTAAATTCATGGGATTATGACCCACTGAAAAGGCTTTACAGACATGGATTAAATACAACTGGAAACCAAAAGGAAGCATTGACCTACATCTCGGGTCAAAGGGTTACTTCACTGTGGTCTTCACAAATATTGAGGATAAAGACAGGGTGTTTGAAGGAGGGCCCTACTTCTATGCAGCAGCAGGCCTCTACATGCAATCGTGGACGATGAATTTTATCCCTGAGCGTGAAAAGTTCACTTCAGTCCTAGTCTAGGTAAGACTCTACTCTCTACCTCTTGATTATTGGCAAACGAAATTGTTATCTACCATAGGAAGCAAATTAGGGAATTTTTTAAAGCTTCTGAGGCCACCAAAAGGGGAAAGTACACTTCCTTCGCAAGAATATGTGTGGAGATAGATCTCTCTGGAGCTCTACCAGATGAGATCATCTTGGAAGTTTTTGATGAAGAATGGGTGCAAACAGTAGACTATGAACATATTCCTTTCAGATGTCGGAGGTGCCATGAGCATGGGCACCTTTTTAGAGACTGCCCTCTTAGTAAAATAGAGAACAAAAGTAAGGCGACCACCATGAAAGATACTGAGGGCTTTCACAAAGTGGTACATAGAGGAAAAGGGGGCAAGAGGGGGCCAAAGCAACATCAAATAGAAGGGCAACAAGCTAATCTAAATATGTTCCAAGTACTCAAAGAAGAAGAAGAGGTAACAAAAGTAGATCAGGTTATGGAAGGAAGCCTAGTGGAGAAGGAGAAAGAAGAAGACAGAGTACAAAAACAGGATAATAACAAACAGAAAGAGACTATACTGAGCGATGCAAAACTAGAGATGGACCAAGAAATGACCCAGAGTGAGATGGAAATGGAGGATCATGAACTGCAGGAGATTCTTGACAGGGAACACCTAGATCTGGAAGGGTTCTTGAAACAGGGGACCATGAGTGGGGTAGACTCATTACTGCAAGAAGAGTTCAATAGATCACAACAGCTGTTCATATGGAAAACTTACGCTAAAGGGTTGGACAGGCAAAGAAAAAATGAAAGGCAGGGCAACGAAGGTGTGAAAACTATGAAAATCACACCTGGATTAGCTCCCAAAAACCCAGGAAAGAAAAGAGGCAGAAAAAGCAGAATGAGTTATTGATGGAATGTGGAAAGCTAATGATAGATTCAGGTAAGATGAAAGATCTAACCAGCTACTCCTTTACAAATCTTTAATAATGAAGTTTTCATCTTTGAATATTAGAGGTCTAGGTAGTAAAAGAAAACAAAGAATTCTTAGTAATAGAATGAAACAAGAAGCTCCGGACATGATCTTTGTCCAGGAAACTAAATGTTCCATTCAAAACATAAAAGAAATTCACACCAAATGGCTCAATAGATTTGAGTTTCTAGAATTCAAAGCAGATAACACAGCAAGGGGCATACTTACTCTTTGGAACCCCCAAAATATTGGCATAATAGATGCTGAGGCATCTAGAAATTATTTATTAGTGGTTATACAACCAATGGGAGATAGGGAGACCTATTTGGTAACAAATGTTTATGGCCCTCAAAGAATGGATGATAAACTCAGGTTTTTAGATTCTCTTAGGGAGCTTAGAGACAGACATGTAGATGTACCATGGATCATGTGTGGGGACTTCAACATGATCAAATCACTTTCAGAGAAAAAAGGGGGAACCAAAACTTTAAGTAGAGACTCTTCAGCATTTTAAACTTTTATAGATAATATGAAGCTTGTTGATACTGACATGAATACTGGTCTCTTTACTTGGAACAATAGAAGAGGAGGAGAGTCTCAAGTAGCCTCAAAGTTAGATAGATTCATAATCTCAGAGGACCTTATGCTCACCAACAAGGAAATGATAGCGAGAATTCTCCCCTTTGGAGGCTCAGACCATTGGCCTATTCAACTTGAGGTTCAGGGCATTGGTAACCCCAAGAACAGACCTTTCAAATTTGAGAATATATGGCTCACCCACCTAGACTGCATCAACAACATTACAAAATGGTGGATAGAAGATCTGCATATTCAGGGTACAAGAATGTTCCAGCTACACAAAAGACTAAAGCACATCAAGCTTAGACTTAAGGATTGGAACAAGAATGAATTTGGAAACATTTTTGTAGCAAAAAACGTTGTTGAAGATAAAATGAGGGAACTCAATCAAACCCTTATTACAGATGGCTTTGATAAAGACAGAAATGACCAAGTCACCAAACACCATCAAGACTAGGAGAATCTATGTAAACAAGAGGAAATATTTTAGAGACAAAAATCCAAAGTTCAATGGTTGAAGGAAGGGGAGCGTAACACTAGATGTTTCCATAGATCTACCATAGCGAATAGCTCTCATAATAAGATCTCTTCGATCAAGGATGAGGGCGTTCATCTTCTTAATTCCCATGAAGATATAGAAGATGTGTTAGTTCAACACTTTCATGGAATAGCACAGGAAACCATTTCAGACAGAGAGCATTTTATCAGGGATTTAACAGGACATATTTCTAGACTGGTTGCTAGAGAGGATATTTTCAATCTCAATAGGCTAGTGATAGAAGAGGAGGTTAGTGAGGTCATCAAAGAAATGCAGAATGGTAAAGTGCCAGGCCCTGATGGTTTCAATGTGGATTTCTTTAAAGCTTACTAGAATATTGTTAAACAGGATATTCTGAACGTAGTGGAAGATTCTAGGTTGAATAGAACTATTTTGAAGGTGCTCAATACTTCCTTCATCTTCCTGATCCCCAAACAGGACAATGCTCAGACTCCAAATAGGTTTAGACCCATAGCCTTGTGCAATGTGGTTTACAAGATAATATCCAAGGTTGTTGCTAACAGACTCAAACCACTTCTTCCCACTCTAGTTTCTGTGGAGCAATCTAGTTATGTGTAGGGCAGAGAAATTCTCAATAACATCATTCAAGTGCATGAGTTGGTGCACTCATTGGCAAGCAATAGGAAGGCTAGTATGATTATGCAATTAGACCTAGCCAAAGCTTATGATAACTTGAATTGGACCTATATAAGGAGGGTCCTTATATCTTTTGGGTTTGATCATAACTGGGTAAGATGGGTCATGGCCCTAGTAACTTCTTCCAACTTTTCAATTCTGGTTAACTGTTCTCCTTCCAAGACTTTTACTCCTTCCAGAGGCCTCAGGAAGGGTGATCCGCTCTCTCCCTTTCTCTTCATCCTCATGATGGAAGGACTGGGTTGGTCTATCAAGCATGCGAAAGAAGTTGGTAATATCAAAGGCCTCCAACTTTCAGAGACTGGTTAGGAATTAACCCATCAACAATTTTTTGATGATACTATGTTGCAGGGAATCCCCACAGTCAAAGAAGCTCTAGCATACAAACATATCCTGTTTGACTTTGCCATGGCTACAGGTATGGAAGTTAATCTCTCCAAATCTAAGATTTTTTTCTTTAATACCAATATTGCTATTTAGAAAAATATATTGAGGATTCTAGGCTTTCAAAGGGATGTCCTTCCCTCCAAATATTTGCGCGTTCCTCTTGTTGGGTTGTGTTATATTCTTTCCATGACTAACCTACGTAGTGAACCGGGGGGTTTGAGGGGGGCGGGTAGCCCCCCTCTACGAGGTTCGGGGCAGCGCCCCGAGAATTTTTTTTTTTTGGACCCTATATTAGGTTGGGCGAACCTACCTATGGTTTCGGTCCACAGTTTTGGACTCGATGGTTTTCGGTCCATGGTATTGGATGCTTCGGCATGTATAAATATGTATTGTAACATTGAAAGGAATATAATGAAAAATCAAGCTGGTAGTCTTGGTTTTGAGATCCAGTGGGAAAAATCTCTATGTATATGTGTTTTATGTGTTATGCTCTCGCAATTTTATTTTTCCTGTGATTTAGAATTCATATGCAGATAATCTTTGTACGGGGTTAAAACCTACACACAGTGCCTCAGGTAGTCGAGCGGCCCAGTCACGCCTATGCGATGCAATGGTTTTTGTTAAGATTGATTCTATTACCTTATTACTACTTTCTACTTGTCCATTTGCCTGCGGATGGTATGGGGTAGTGATCTTATGTTGGACATGATAATTGTTACGTGTTGCAGCTAAATTATTCCCAACAAATTGTGGTCCACCATCTGTGATTAATTCTCTCGGAAGTCCATAACGTACAAACAAATGAAACAAGAATTGTATTACAGAGTCTTCTGTAGCCTTAGGCAATGATTCGGCCTCAACCCATTTAGTAACATAGTCTGTCGCCACCAGAATGTATGTCCTCTGATTTGATGGTGGATTAATGGGCCTGACGAAGTCGAGAGCCCACCGTTCAAATGGCTCAATGACCAATTGTGGTCTCAGAGGCATTTCATTGGCTTGACCAAGTCTTCCTGCTCGTTGGCAGTTGTCACAGGCTTGTGCAAATTTTTTCGCATCTTTGAAAATTGTAGGCCAATAGTATCCTGTCTGCAATACTTTATGTGTTGTTCTCTTTTCAGCAAAGTGTCCCCCGCATGGTCCGTCATGGCAAGCTTTTAAAATGTCGAAGATCTCGTCTTCTCGAATACACCTCCTGATTTGCATATCTGCCCCTGTATGAAACAAATGGCCTCCAATCCACGAAAATCGAGTGCTCTTCTGAACAATCTGCTTACATTCCTGAGGGGTTAAGTGTTTTGGTAGCTTACCTACCGCAAGGTGATTAGCGACATCAGCATACCAGGGTGTTTGAACAGCAACAACAAACATGTGTTCATCAGGAAATTGATCTTCTACCGCTGCTGCTTCAATTGACTTTGGTATTCGTGAGAGAAAATCGGCTACAGGGTTCTCCTTGCCAGGTCGGTCCTTGATTGTGATATTGAACTCCTGCAAGAAGATCAACCATCTGGTTATTCTAGCATTCGTAACAGGTTTATTTGCCAAATATTTGATAACAGAATGATCGGTATATAAGACAACGGGGTAGCCTGTGATATAATGCCTAAATTTGTTAACAGCATGTATTACGGCCAGGAACTCCTTTTCAATGACAGTATAATTAAGTTCGGCAGAGGATAATTTTTGGCTGATATAATAGATAGCATATGGTTTCTTATCCTCTTCTTGTCCCAGGACTGCACCAATTGCTGTATTCGAGGCATCAGATGAGATTTGAAATGGAAAATTCCAGTTTGGTCCTCGGAGGACTGGGGCTGTTGATACAAGCATCTTCAATTCCTTAAAAGCCTGGTCACATTTCTCTGTCCACAAGAAATCAACGTTACCAGTTAGAGCATATAGAGGTGAAGCAATACGTGAATAATGTTCTATAAATCGTCTGTAATATCCAGAAAATCCAAGGAAACTGCGTACCTCTGTTTGAGTAGTGGGGGTAGGGATGAGCAAAAGAATCTGAATTTTGGCAGGGTCTACTTGGATGCCAGCTGCGGAAATATAGTGCCCTAGAATGAGCCCTTCTGTCATCATCATGTAACATTTTTCGTGGCTCAGGCAAAGTCTGGTAGCGATACAACGCTGTAGAACTTTTTCCAGGGTATCTAGAGTTGGGTCAAAATCATCTCCATATGGTGTAAAGTCGTCCATGTACACCTCAAGTCCATCATTTATTAGATCTGCAAAGATACTGAGGACAGCCCTTTGGAATGTAGCAGGGGCATTACATAGGCCGAAGGGTAGTACTCGATAGGCAAACGTTCCCCAAGGGCAAGTAAAGGTGGTTTTATCCTGGTCTTCAGGGGCAATTTGGATTTGGTTATATCCGCTGAAGCTTTCCAGAAAAGAAAAGAATTTCTTTCCTGCCAAAGTGTCCAATACTTGATCTATAAATGGGAGAGGGAAGTGATCCTTCTGTGTGGCCTTATTTAACTCCCTGTAATCCACGCAAATCCTCCATTTTCCATTTTTCTTGGGTACCACCACCAGGGGAGAGACCCATTTACTGTCAGAGATGGGGTAGATAAAATTAACATCTAAAAGTTTTTGAAGTTCGGCTTTTACTACCTCTTTTAGATGGGGGTTGAGTCTTCTTTGCGGCTGACGAACAGGTCTTGTATCCTTTTCTATATAGATGTGGTGGGTTCATAATTGAGGATCAATGCCCTTCATTTCAGGGTAGTCCCAGGCAAATGCTCCCTGATATTTTTGTAACAGATTAACAAGCTTTGTTTCTTGATCTGGTGTAAGGTTGGCATTGATATTTAGAGTCTTACCAGGTTCAATTTCCACTACTTTGCTATTGGCAACACCATTTATTGGTATTTTTTGGTCATGTGGATCTTTTAAAGGGTCTTCTTCTAGCTCGCTATCAAACGCTGCTTCTATCATAAAACACTGTGTGTGCGTTCTAGATTCAGTTTGACTAATGAAGTTGTTGATGGCGTCATCTTCTGTTTGATCTTTAAAATCTAAAGCCTTCTGTACAGTCAATGGAGATATGATATTGTGAGTAAGATATGACACAGGATACTGATTATTTTTTATCATCGGTAGGCTTGGCTGTGCTGGAGGATATAGAACTAGATTTTTAACATCTGGTCCTTTAGTTATGGTCATGTTTCCCTGCCAGCAACCAATGTAGGCATCGGCAGTAGCAAGCCAAGGTCTTCCTAATATTAGCGGATGTCCATCTAGTCAGGTTTTTGGATTAATTATCAGGAAGTCAGTTGGATATTCCCAGGAGTCTACAGAAACCATGACATCGTATATAATACCTTCTGGTCGAACTACAGATCGATCTGCCAATTCTAGCAAAGTAGAAGTAGGTTCTACTGATGTGATGCCAAGCTTTTGGCAGGTGGAAGTTTTCAAAATATTGATTGCAGCTCCCAGGTCGACTAAAGCGTTAGTCAGGGTTTGACCATAGATTTGGACAGTTACAATTGGGTTTCCGAGATCTTCGTATTTGATAGGTGTCTCTTTTCCTGATAACAAGTCGGATAAAGTACCAACTACTTGGACTCTAGGGTTAGTGGTTGTATTCCTCCTTGATTTTTTTATGCACAGTTCTTTTATAGTTTTTGCGTATATTGGAATATCTTGTATGGCTTGGAGGAATGGAATTTTTATGTACAAATTTTGTAACTCTCCCAGAATGTCAAAGTCTTGATATTGTACTGGTCGTGGTATGACTAATCGTTCCGGGAAAGGAGGAGAGGATGTACTTGCTTGTTGATGGGTCTGCTCTTTATTTGCATCCTTTTGTTGTAGCGGTTGTTCTATTGGTAATTGATCTTCAATGTGAACTGTTTTGTCTCCCTCTGTTTCTATTATACGTCCAGATCGTAACTGAAGATCATTGCACTCCCTTAGGTCAGGTCCAATTTCTGATGTTTCCATGATTTGGAGGGATTGG
>APFE031109964.1:53614-72549 GCA_000404065.3 Pinus taeda | reverse complement strand
GTTTTGTTGTAAGGCTGGCAGAGTTAGTTGAGGGAGTGGAATAGTTCCTGTTGACTGATATGTCGATCTTGGCCAATTTGTCTGCCAGGGTGAACCTTGTGAAGTAGGGGGAATCCATTATGGAGGATATGAGTTATTTTGCCAATATGGTGGGGTGTAAGGAAAATTTGGCCAGCCGAATTGGCCTGTCTGATTCATCCATGGACTTGGAGAAGGAAACGGCTGTGATGACCAATTCGGAAATGGGGGTGTAGATTGGTTTTGCCACATACCATATTGCTGAGCATTATACTACGGAGGCTGGAAAGAAGAAGTTGGGTCTGAAAACATACCAGATTTCCTAGGTTGCCATTGGCGACGCTGGTTAACAAAATATGCCGGTTCCGGTTCTTCTTCTGCTTCCTTGTATACTGCCTCCAATCCAGGAAGTGAGGGGCAGCTTTCGGTGAGATGATCTTTCGTACAGATAGCACATGTTTGAACTGAATCTAGTGGGAATTCCTTGTGGCTATGTTTTCTTCTGCATCGGGGGCAGAAAATTGCCAGATTCTGTTCCGCCTCCATCTGCTTTTGCTTAGCCTGCACAATATCAAGCTGTGTAGTTAATGTCCCTAGAATATCAATTTTAAAATTTTCTAATAAATTCCCAAGTTCTACACGTGTTACTCCTTCTGTTGATATTTTGTTATCTCTAACAAACCGGTCGTATTCTGTTGGTTTTATCCTTGTGCTACCTCTTGAACTCCTGATGCATAAATTAATGATATCAGCAAAATTCTCTTGGTAAATATCCCCTTTTCCCATGATATTCAATGTTTCAATCCACTGTTCTTTCATACCTCTAATTAATGCATTTTTCAACACATTATCAGGCATAGGTAATGATGCATAGGGGGATCTATGTAAATTATACTGGAAGCGTTCTACATATTCCTCTAGAGTTTCATTTGGTCTGGCCATCATTTGGAAAATTTCATCTTTCAGTTCTCTTGACCTACAGTAATCCTGATATTTCTTGAGAAAGGATTCTTTCATTTGCTCCCAATTGTTTATGACTCCACCACCTAAACCCATAAACCATCTCAGAGCTGCTCCCTTCAAAGTGGAGGGGAACAACTTTAATTTCTAGGGGTCAGTGGTGTAATCGTACCCTCTACATAACACATCGAATTCGAATAAGAATGCATTAGGGTCTTCTGATGTGAGTCCATGAAACGTTGGGATGTGTTGAAGAGGAATCACTTTCATGGGTGCATTTGCAGCAGAGTCTACTATAGGATATTGCAATGTAGAAGTTTGAGTATTTGGCTGATTCTGCGCCATGGGATCGAATATGTGCCAATAACCTTCCGGAATTTCTAGGAGGGTGTTCCTAGGTTGAGAAGGGATGGCCTTGGCAGGGGCTGTTTTAATGACACTTCCCTTATCTGGGATTTCTATATGAGGGAATGGGGTGCCTTCAATATTAACTTTGGCCGTGCTCCCCTTATCTGGGCTGTTTAACAACTGGATTATCCTAGAAGGAGACCTTGGTTCCTCTATTTCCCCTGTTTCCTCTTCTCCTTCACAAAGGTTGCTTAAGTTCCCTTCCTGCAGCCGTTCTGACACAGAATTTTCAATTTCTTGAAAGTCCTGCTCATCAGTCTGGCTATGTACCTCAGTGAAGGCTCCAGATGGTGATGCTGTAGCCTGAGGGGAACTAGTAGGCTGTTTAGAATTAATCTTTCTAAGGCCTACTGATGGCTGAGATTCAGTTTTCTTGTAGATTTCGTCTATAAAGGTTGTTCGGCCAAGGGTCACCGGTCCTTTGGCTTTTTCAGGTTTGGCTGGGGGTTTGATATTCTTTTCTAGCTTTTTCTGCTTAGTCATGCACTCTAAAAACTATTAAATCCTATCAACCAACAATTCTGCTAAGAGAGCGGACGGTGGAGCAGGGATTTTACATGCTCCGTACGCAGGTTCTTACCTTCCGTTTTTAAGATCCAACTCCCCCTAGCAGATTTGCGCACTACTCTGTAAAGGGCAAATGGCTATTACTCCTTCCCCGACAACGACGCCAAAATGTAGAGCTATAACTAGGGTCTCTCACACCTATAATTATCCGACATTAATAAGTCAATCCGGGAACGTTTTGTGATTGCAAGGAGTAGCTCAATCCGAGGCTATTTGTCTGAGTAATGCTCAGTAGTATAGTGTTCTAATAATTTGAAAGGAAACAGATGCTAAGCTGTAACTAAATTAACCCAAAAGATAGAATCACGCAAGACAGTTGATTAGTCAAGGGTACGGAAGCATTAACCCATCCCTCTAGAAACTGATGAAGAAAGGAAATTAGAGCATGGACTTATAGGTCTGGGAGCGAAGCAACGTCTTGCTGAGGCTCACTACAGCCTTAGGCCTTCTCTCACGCCAAAACAATAAAGGCTGGTAAATGAAACGACAGAAAGTGAAATGGAACAGCGAACTGGAAATGGAACAGCAGTAAAATGGAACAACAATAATCAGATGGAACAACAGTAAAATGGAACAACAGTAATAAAATAGAACAACAGTAATAAAATGGAACAACAGTAATCCTCGATGAATTATGGAACAACAATCCTCATCCGTATGTACTTGTTCTACACTACTATAGCAATCTGAGAATAATGAATGATATGACTATGTTTCTGAACAAAGTAATATTGCTTTCAAGTCTCACAAATATCATTTCACATGGATCTAATGACAATAACATTCATACCAACATTCTGTTACAGAGATAGCCGAAAGATGCAATTTGAATAGATCCAATTGTACAGTGCAGAGACATGATATAAAGAAATCATTCAGACATCAATTATAATAGAGCATAGCATATCACATGAAAGATGTATCAGATTACTTAAATAACATAGATAAACAAAACCACACACAAATCACCGTATAATGGTACAAAAGCAAGTGTCCTTCGGAGCTGGGCCCTTAGCTGCCAATGGTACACTGCCTTAAGTTACTCCAGATGCAGAAACGAAATGAACACCAAGTCTTTATATTAATTGCATCAACAAAAGTATAACAAAGTCAGGTCTCAGCGAGACTCAATGATCACAGTTTGTTCTGAAACTTAGAATCATAAAAAAAGTTGTCTCGTTTGCTCAATGGCGTAATGCCTTTATATACAAGAAATGACAGAGGTATCTAGATAATAAAAAGATAAGTTAAAGCAGCGATCCCTCAGGATCAAAGATCCCGAGGGATTCGCTAATCGTTCAATTCTTCTCTTTTCCTTCTTGCATTCTTCGACTCGGTATCCTGCATTCTTTCCCTGGGCTATTCGGCTCTAATTTTGCTTGATCTTGTCCGCATCCGGTTCCCCACTGGAGGGACAACAGTTATTTTCCCTTTGCTTCTCGCTTTCGAACGGCAATTCCTTGCTTCCACGTCTTCCTGCATAGAAAACGTCAATTATTAGCACTTGAGCATCCTTTGTCTACCTTTGCATATTTTATCAAAAATCCTTTATCTTCTTTGAACTCATAATGTAGAAAAGGTTAGAATTATTATTGAAAACCACTAGATTGCTTGTCAAAAGCATACCTTCCAAGTGCTCCACAGGAGTTCAGTTATCCATGTGTGATTGCTAATTTCTAGCAATCCAATTTAGTTATTTCCAGTTTTATTCAGTTAAACTAGTTCTAGTAGTTAATAGTGGAATAAAAATCTAAATCAGAGATCATCCAATTAACTAATCAATCAACCAAAAATAGTTCATGCATGCAAGGAATTCACATTGGTTAGCTGTGCTGGAGATTCAAAGGTAGTGTCACATTTGTTGTCGACTTCTTTTGAGTGTACATGTGTTGCATGCAATCAATGATAAATCTTTAGGAATTGTGCAATCAATTTGGAGGAAATTCCTAAAGAATAAGGGCCAATTTCATCATGATTTGCACAAGGAAATAGGAGTTTAGATGGGGGCAGAAATTGACTAAGTGTGGGCCAGAGTTTCACGTGCATCTTTAAGGGAATATCCTCTAATTGAGTAGAGCTCCAATACAATGAAAATAATTCACAAGACATTACATACACCTAAAGGGCCTCTATTTAATAAATATGACCCTTTATATTGAGTATCCACACACCACCTACCAAATGGGCCTTATTCAAAGAGGATGACCTCATACGTTAACTCACTAATTCCTAATTACCCAAGTCAGGGAAGTTAGGATAGTGTCCTACCATGTCCTCCCCTCCAAAAACCAATGTTTTCCTCAATGTAATAGGTGTCAACAATGGTTTAAATTCATTTCCTTTTAGTTGGTTCATAATAAACATCATAAAGTGGCATATCCTTATGCTATATTAGGACATCCCAAATATTGCACTAGAATAGTTAACACTTTCTTGTTGCGATTGTTGTCTATGGCTATAACCAAATGGATCCTTCTTCATCAAGTTTGGAGAATAGTTTGAACTTGGCAACTCAACCACACTGCATTCTTCAAATAAGACACATGAAAGACTAGATGGATTATGGAGTGGGATGAAAGATTCAAATGTAGGCAACATTTTCATTACATTAGATGACTTGATAGGGTCCATAGAATGTTGGTACTAGACTTTAGTGGCTCTTGTTTTAAACTATGCCTTCTTATAGAATTGAAGATGTCAAAAACATGATCTTGTTCTTCCAAAGAGCACTTGAAGCAATGCCAATGTGAATGTTGTTTCATTATAATTTGAGACAAAACCAAATTTTCCTTAAATGTACTAATAATATCTACACTTATGTTAGGTGTGTGATCAAATTCTTCAACCTTGGATGTGCCTAGTATGGATGAGGTGATCAAGGGAGAATTTTGGCCATAAGAAGATTTTTATGGTAAAATTTTGGTAACACGATCATAGGTGGTGTTGTACCACCATTTGGAAAATGGTAGCCATTAAATCCATTAGCAATGCTAATCCAACAAAAAACATCTCAAATTAGTGTTAAGGCACTTATTTATTATCTCTATTTGAAAATATGTTTAGAGATAATAAGTTGTGCTCATTTTCAAACATCTGTTGTATTGTTTAATCAAGCCTTGCCAAAATTTGTCGGTGAAGATGAGATCATGATCCATCATAATGGAGTTAGGTATGCCATATGATATAAAAATATGAACCATTAAGACCTATGTAATTGTGGATGGCATAAATGCAAGTTGTAAGGTACAAATGTGAGCATATTTATAAAGGCAATCAACTACCACCATGATGAAAAATTCATTGCTATCTTTAGCAAGGATAGCTATAAAATCCATAGAAATGTCATCCCAGGTAGCAATGCCCTAGGGGTATTCATTATATCACCCTTGTTACTTTAGCTTTTTCCACATTCATCCATGAAGGTATGGATGTCATTTTTTAAGACTTCTCAAATGAAGGAGTGCTTAGCTCATTCCTACATATTCTGAAAGCTTGAGTGAACCATGATGGGAGACAAACACAATTATTCTAACACCTAACTTCCTAACAAGGGTTCAATAGAAAAAAGGCACATTCTTTATACCTCAATGTCGCATTTTTTATGGGTCCTCAAATTTTCACCTTGATGGCCCATCTCGTGCTTCACTTTGATACATTTTTCCTCTTAGGCTCAAGATCTTCCTAGAAACATTATTAATAGGACCAATTTAGATATTTCAATTCATGACTATCTAATAGAATATAATTTACTTCATCTCGAGGATGTGGTATATACTTGATCTCAAATGTTTTTAATGGTTATTTTCTGATTAGCATCCTTGAGCTAATGTGGTTCACAAGTAGGAAGCTAGTGCAAATGTGATGAAGGGATCCAAACACATGAAAATTGATCTTGTTCACTCAATTTGATAGATCAACTAAGTAAATGGATAAAAACCAAAGGGATCTTGTCCCCTGACAACCTTAATAACTACCAACACTTGGATGCAACCTTAAAGATCCTAGTAAATGTCATCTCCTTCTAATCTTGACAATTTAAATTGACAAAGGAGGTAAATAACCCCTTCTAGACAACATGTATAAAATTAGGTAGTTAAGCATTGAAAAAATGTAGCAAGAAAGGCTCAATTTGACTTAGCATTGGTCAAATTGAGAAAATTCTAAATTTCAACATGAACAACCAACTTGGAGGTAGTTACTTGAGGTGACATGACTCTTGTCACTCAATTAACTCATTAAATTTGAGTTAGAGGGTTAGGAGTTCAGTTATCCATGTGTAATTGCTAATTTGTAGCAATCTAGTTTAGTTATTTCTAGTTTTATTCAGTTAAACTAGTTCTAACAGTTAATAGAACTAGTTGGAGGTCAATTGTGTGGTGGGATAATAATCTAAATAAGAGATCATCCAATTAACTGATCAATCAACCAAAACTAGGTCATGCATGCAAGGAATTCAAATTGATCAGTTGTGGTGGAGATTCCAAGGTAGTGTAACATTAGTTGTAGGCTAGTTTTGAGTGTACATGTGTTGCATGCAAACAATGATCAATCCTTAGGAAATGCGTAATCAATTTGGAGGAAATTCCTAAAAAATAAGGGCCAATTTCCTTAGGATTTACACAAGGAAATAGGAGCTCAGACCGGTGCATAAATTGACTAAGTTTGGGTCAGAGTTTCACATACCTATTTAAGGGAATAACCTCTAATTTAGTAGAGCTCCAATACAATGAAAATAATTCACAATACATTACATACACCTAATGGGCCCCTATTTAATAAATATAGCCTTTTATATTGAGTATCCACACACCACCTACCAAATGGCCCTTATTCAAAGAGGATGACCTCATACTTTAATTTAGTAATTCCTAAGTACCCAAATTAGGGAAGTTAGGCTAGTGTCCTAACATGTCCTCCCCTCCCAAAACCAATGTTTTCTTCAATGCAATAGGTGTGGACAATGGTGTAAATTCATTTCCTTTTAGTTGGTTACTAATAAACATCATAAAGCTACATTTCCTTATGCTATATTAGGACATCCAAAATATTTCACTAGTATAGTTAACACTTTATTGTCGTGAGTGTTGTCTCTGGCTATAACCAAATGGATCCTTCTTCATCAAGTTTGGAGAATAGTTTGAATTTGGCAACTCAACCACACTGCACTCTTCAAATAAGACACATGAAAGACTAGATGGATTCTGGAGTGGGATGGAAGATTCAATTGTAGGCAACATTTTCATTACATTAGATGACCTAATGGGGCCCATAGAATGTTGGCACTAGATTTTAGTGGCTCTTGTTTTAAAATATGCTTTCTTATAGAATTGAAGATGACAACAAACATGATCTTGTTCTTCCAAAGATAACTTTAAGAAATGTAAATGTGCATGTTGTTTCATTGTAATTTGAGACAAAACCAAATTGTCCTTAAATGTACTAATAATTGCTACATTTGTGTTAGGTGCGTGATCCACTTCTTCAACCTTGGATGTGCCTAGTATGGATGAAGTGATTAAGAGAGGATTTTGGCCATAAGAAGAATTTTATGGTAAAATTTTGGTAACATGATCATAGGTGGTGTTGTACCACCATTTGGAAAATGGTAGCCATTAAATCCATTGGCAATGTTAATCCAACAAAAAACATCTCAAATTAGTGTTAAGGCACATATTGATTACCTCTATTTTAAAATATGTTTAGAGATAATAAGTTGTGTTCATTTTCAAACATGTGTCGTATAGTTTAATCAACCCTTGCCAAAATTTGTTGGTGAAGATGAGATCATGATTCATCATAATGGTGGCATATGATATAAAAATGTGAACCATTAAGACTTATGTAATTTTGGATGGCATAAATGCAAGTTGTAAGGTACAAATGTGAGCATATTTATAAAGGTGATCAACTACCACCATGATGACAAATTCATTTGCTAGCTTTAGGAAGGATAGCTATAAAATCCATAGAAATGTGATCCCAGACAACAATTACCTAGGGGTATTCATTATATGACCCTTGTACCTTTGACTTGTGCCACATTCAACCATGAAGGTATGGACATCATCTTTTAAGACTTCTCAAATGAAGGAGTGCTTAGCTCATTCCTATATTTTATGAAAGCTTGAGTGCACCATGATGGGAAACAAATGCAATTCTTATAACACCAAAATTTCTAAAGAAGGGTTCAATAGAAAAAAGGTACATTCTTTATAGCTCAATGTCACATTCTTGATGGGTCCTCAATTTTTCACTTTCATGGTCCATCTCGTGTTTCCCTTTGATACATTTTTCCTCTTAGGCTCAAGATATTCCTAGAAACATTATTATTTTTAGGACCAATTTAGGTATTTAAATTCATTTTTAGGACGACTCTAAGGTGAAGTGCTTCAGATGTGGTGATATGGGCCACTATGCATCCCAGTGTCCTTTGAAGAAAAAGGAAAAGGATGAGAAGCATGATCCTAAGGTTGTAGCCACAAAAATTGAATAGGAGGAGGAGTTTGCCATGACATCCAAGATACCTCTAGGAGGGAGGTGGTTGATATAGAACTGTAGTTTGATAGAGCTACATATGGGTAGGATCCTTGAGGATCCCACCTATTAGATCATCACCTTGCTATGGGAGCCCATGATCAGTAGTAGTAGGATGGAGGAGTTTTCAATTGATTCCATGGAGTGTTGATTCGACAGATGAAGTAGTTAGTAGCACTAAAATGTGAGCAACACAGAGCAGAAAGGCAACAATGTGAGGAGACATAATGGAGAGCCTCAACAATGCAGTGGCTTCAGAAGAGAGCGTGGGACTAGTAGCAGTCAGGATTTCAGCACCAAGGTGTATCCATTGGATGCTTGTTCAGTTTTTGGGTGTTTTCAGTTGCTTCTCTCAGCAACTAAGTTACAATATAGATGCAATGTTAGCAGTGGTAATGGGTATACACCTCTTTGACATACATGAGATAGTTAACAACAATTTGAGAGAAATTATCATAGTGGTAACAAACATAATTACGATGCTACATCAATATTGCACCCATGGCATATTCACTAGCATCCATCTCGATCTTGAATGGTTGTTGAAGTTATAGTAAGGCTAATAATGGCATTGTGCCGATATTTTCCTTCAAGGTGTCGAAAGCCTTATGTTGCTTTCCTCCTCGTTGAAAGACCTTCTATCTAATAACATATAATTTACTTCATCTTGAGAATGTGGTATATGCTTGATCTCAAATGTTTTAATGGTTATTTTCTGATTAGCATCCTTGAGCTAATGTGTTTCACAAGTAGGAAGCTAGTGCAAATGTGATGAAGGTATCCAAACACATGGAAATTGATCTTTTTCACTCAATCTAATAGATCAATTAGGTAAATGGTTTAAATCCAAAGGGATCTTGTCCCTTTACAACCTTAATAACTACAAGCACTTGGATGCAACCTTAAAGACCATAGGCAATGCCATCTCCTTCTAATCTTGAAAATTCAAATTGGCAAAGGAGGTAAATAGTCCCTTTTAGACAACATGTATAAGATTAGGTAGTTAAGTGTTGAAAAAATGTAGCAAGAAAGGCTCAATTTGACTTAGCCTTAGTCAAATTGAAAAAATTCAAAATTTCAACATCAACAGACAACTTGGAGGCAGTTAATTGAGGTGACATGGCTCTTGTCACTTAGTTAGCTCAGTAAATTTGAGTTAGAGGGATAGGAGTTCAGTTATCCACGTGTGATTGCTAATTTGTAGCAATCCAATTTAACTATTTCCAATTTTATTCAGTTAAACTAGTTCTAATAGTTAATAGAAGTAGTTGGAGGTCATTTACGTAGTGGGATAACAATATAAATAAAAGATCATCCAGTTAACTAATCAACCAACCAAAAATAGTTCATGCATGCAAAGAATTCAAATTGGTTAGCTATGGTGGAGATTCCAAGGTAATGTAACATTAGTTGTAGATGAGTTTTTAGTGTACATGTGTTGCATGAAATCAATGATCAATCCTTAGGAATTACACAATTAATTTGGAGGAAATTCCTAAAGAATAAGGGCCAATTTCCTTAGGATTTGCACAAGGAAATAAGAGCTCAGAGGGGGCGGAAATTGACTAAGTTTGGGTTAGAGTTTCTCATTATGTAGAGAGAATAATTATTATTTTTCACGTTGAGTTCAAAGCTAGAGCTAGCAAGTGTAATACATTCTCTATTCATTTGATTAATGCAAGTAATCCTAAGGGTTTTTTACTAGTTGGTTTCCCCTAGATAAATCTTCATACTTGTGTATGTGATTGATGCATGTTTGCAAATGTTATTTTAAATTGTGAAATAATTTCCATAGAGCAGTAGAGTAGAATTTTGTCTCTTGATTTAGATTAAATTTTGAGCAGTTGCAATTCTATCACCATATTTGTACATGGTATTAGAGCAGGATTCACATTAGAATAAGAATTTAGAAGTTTTTCCTCAAAAGGTTCGAATTTGCAGCTTCAGTATTGCAAGATTTCCTCAGATTTGGGAGAATGTTCTTTAATGGACTGAGATTAGAGTATTCCTTGGAATTCAACTCATATTTCATTTCCTGGAAGGGTCGCATGGAGACAGTGCTTGATGATAATGGATTGTTGGAATGTGTCAAGACAGACAGTCCAAAACCAAGATTAGTTGATGTCTAGAACCTATCCCAATGGAAGAAAGATGTAGCAAAGGTGAGGAGAATAATCTTGGAGGGAGTGCGAGACCACATTGTCTCAAATCTGCATGGGAAAGAAACTTTTTTCACAATGTGGAAGGCACTGACTGAGCTATTCAAGAATAGAAGTGACCATAAAAACTTGACCCTCAAAGGCAAAATTTGAAACATCAAGATGCATAAGAATCATATTATTCCTCAGTATCTCACCAAATTTACACAAGTTTGAGATGAGTTTGGAGGGATTGGCGTGAATGTTGTAGAAGATGACCTGGTGAGCCTAATTATTATAGGCCTTCCAAAAGGATGAGATTGCTACCAAGACTCAGTGAAGGAGAGGGAGAAATTACCAAATTGGGAACGCTTATGGCTTGATTTGGTATAAGAAGAAATCATGCGAAATACCAGAGTTGGAGGTTCATCCAAGGGAGAGGATGAAGAAATTTTGCATTGGTTGGAAAGGGAAAGAAGGGAAAAGGGACGAAATATCAAACCAAACCAGAATCTAGCCAAGGGCGTAAGAATAAATACTTTTCCAAAATAAAATGCTTCAATTGTCATGAATTCAGGAACTATGCTACAAAGCGTCCATACGAAAAGTCTAGCAAGAAGAACCCAGGAGGAGTACTAGGTGAAGCATTGGCTTCATACTTCAATCTAGACTTCACCCTAATCACATGCATGACAAACATTATGATAAACATTATGATGGGTACTGTGTGGTACTTGGACTCAGGTGCCTCATTCCACATGATAGGGTGTAGATATTTTTTCAGTGACCCAGAGGAGAAATACATCTAGATGCATATTGAGCTTGTGGACGAAGGAAGGTACAATGCTACCATGATTGGTACAATAACCTTTAAGAGGGAGTCAAAATCCCCTCTTTGCCTCAAAGATGTCATGTTTGTACTAGGCTTGAAGAAGAATCTCATCTTTGTAGCCATCCTGGAAGATCGTGGCTATGATGTAATCTTCAGTAAAGGGAAATCCTTTATGAGACACATAGCTATTGGGTAGGTGAAGAAAATTAGGGTTCATGTTAAGGACTTGCACAAAGTTGATGTGGAATATTGCATTGCATTAAGAAGTAAGGTAGAGAAAGTGGAGATTTGCAATGTTGGTGAACTCTAGCACAGGAGTTTGGCCCATTTGCATCATGGCGCCATAAAAATTATGCAACAGATAACCACTGGCCTCCCTAAAGGATCACTTGAGCAACATGATGTCTTGAAGGGTTGTACCATGGGGAAGTATGTAAAATCCACATTCCATGATCGAGACAACAAAGCAAATGCAGTCTTAGAGAGATCCATTTTGATGTTTTTGGACGCTTCTCGATAGTCACAACTTGGAGACATAAGTACTATGTTATTTTTATTGATGATTTCTCAAGAAAGTCTTGGATCTTCTTCATGCAGAAGAAGGATGAGACGTTATTAAAATTTGTAGAATTCAAGGCACTCATTGAGAAAGAGACCAAGAAGAAGGTGAAGGCTCTTAGGAGCGACAATTGAGGTGAGTATGTTTCCAATGACTTCAAGGACTTTGGTGCCAAAGAAGGAATTCGAAGAGAATTGACAGCTCCCCACAACCCATAGAAGAATGGGGTAGTTGAGAGGAAGAACGAGAGACTTGTGGGAGATGTGACAACTATGCTACATGACCAAGGCCTCCCACTGGATTTGTGGGTAGAGGTATGTAAAACAACAGACTACTTGCAAAATCGGAGTCCTCATTAGATTCTTGGTATGATTACACCGAACAAGGCTTTCTCAGGGAGAAAGCCAGATGTGTCTTATTTTGGAATTTTTGGAGCCTCTGTTTACTGCCATGTCTCCAAAGATTTGTGGAAGAAACCCGAGCCGACAAAAAAGTTGGGAGTTTTTGTGGGTTACACCGGAACTCCACACAATTACTATGTAACACCCTCCTCTCACATTTACCCAAGCTAACGATCCACTGGGGTAAACATGTGACGAAGAGTTACTGTGATATGACTCAACTGCCCAAGTAAAACTAAGGAAGTGGAAGCGACATGACAATACCAATCTGACCTTCCACACATGCTACAAAATATTCAAGAGCCAACCAACCCTTCCAGGTGGCCAACCCCTGAGGAAACTTGCTTTTTCATTGCGCTAGAGCCTCAGTCTTTGCCATGACAAGGAAAGCATGTGAATGGGACCCTATAGTCACTCCCACAACAAGGAATCCATGCGACTATGGCCTTTTTTAGGCAGTTCTATGCGAGTGATCTTGGATTCTCTACCACTTTTTTAGGTCCATGGCTTAGGTCATTGCGCAGAACTTTATGAAACTTCCAGAAATGATAAATAACATAGAAACAAGGGTAATAATGCAATTTTTTTATTATCAATGAATTGACTAGACCCCTGCTAGCCATGATAGGTGTTTCGTCAAACCTATCACAAATATGTAATCTACAAGTCATAACAACAGGATTGAGCATAGGGGTCTCATACTTATCTAAGATTCATATGTAAGTATTGATGCCTTATCATGATAGTTGAGTTATCATCAATTAGTTCATAAATTCATTGTTCATTCATTTTGTAATAAAAACATGACGAGAGACATATATCAAGACTGTCATAAAACATCCTCATAACCAACATATATTCAACAAAAATAACATAGATATAACAACCATAAAAGCCACATATGAACAAGTATATTTACCAATCAAATACAAAAGGAATAGAACTCTCATTAACAACAAGGTTTGAAACTTCCACGTACCACTCGACTATAGATTGCCTGAACCAAATATTTCTTTCAGCCAATCACCAATGTGCCATATTCCAAGCATGAATGTGGGATCTCATGGAACAAATCCAACAAAACCAAACTAGGGCTTCCAGAGGCCAAACCACCTCAATCCTCAACCATTGATTCCACCTCATGGTTGAACATCACTAACCATCACTAGATTGGTCTCTACCCAAGTTGTCTAGGGCCCCAGAGCGTTTGTTCCAACCAGGGCTTCTAGGACTAGTAACTCAACCCACAGTTGTTGCCAAGCTTCCAAGCATTTTTCCAACCAGGGCTTCCAGGACTAGTAACTCAACCTACCAAGGGCTTCTAGATTTTTTGTCCAACCAAGGCTTCCAGGACTAGTAACTCAATCCAAGATGTTATAGGGATTCAAGAGAATTTGTCAAACCAAGGATTCTAGGAACTAGTAACTCAACCCACAACCATAAGGAACATGAGAACCAACCTAAAAAAAAAATGAAATACACCCACAACAACATGGTTATCCAAGAAATGGAAAGGCTAGGCAAATTCACTGTAAATCCAAGCAATCTTCCATGCCAATAAAATATCATGACCAAGAAATCACATGCATGTGCGATACATGCTAAAACTAGTAAGGAAATCATACATGAAACTCAGTACATGCAAGAAAAACCCATTGTAGCTGTTGATATTGATGTCCTCTTGTGCTTTTCTGCTCTTACCTTTCCTTCTTGCTCCAAATCCCAAGTATGCCACACTCCTCCAAGAGTGTTCCAAGAAACTCTGTGTGTCCAAGAGTATGAGAGAGAGAGTAGAATAGAGAGCTCCGAGCTAAAACTGAAAAAATCCCGTCAACTGATCCTTATAAGCCTTTTTATTAATGATGCTTCTGTTTTCTTCAATTTTCCATTATTTTACTTCATTTTCCTCCTCACATGCAACATGTGACCTTTCACCTTCCTTTTCTCCTAATTTCCATTACTTTCATAAATAGAATGCTAATAAATGTCTCATGCCATTTAAACCCTTTGCCATTTCCTTTGCCAAATCCATAGCCATTAATTAATCACAAGTGATCCTCATCCCTATTTTTTTTTCTCGACATTCATCTTGGAATATGTGTCCCATGACCATGGTTATTGTTTTTCCTTTATTAACTTTATTTCCTAGATTTTTGACAAGGGATGTTACAGAACCCTCCCCCTCGAGGGAATACCATCCTCGGTATTCAATGACACCTAAACCAACAAGACCGTTGAAAAGCAAAACATATTTCCCATGGAGATTTATAACTTAGCTCGTTGTAGTATTTAGAATGATCACCCTGTTAAGAAGCAAATCAACATGACAAACATAACAACATGACTACCATAATGACATGACACCCATACCACTTATTGGAGATTTATAACATAGCTCATGGCGGTATTTACATCCACACACATACACACATACCAAAAGTCACACCAAAACATATGCCAAATGCATTCGCTCAACCAACGAATAGAGAAGGATACATAGCCCGCATTTGATCTGCCATCTCCCATGTAGGTTCATCAGGCCCAAAGTGCTTCCATTGCACTTTAACCTACTCGATTTATTGGTTCTGAAGCATGAGAATATTTCTCTACATAATGCACTGAGATTGTGGCTGAAATTCTCCTTCTTATTCCACTTGCAATATAGATTAGTCAATCACATGATCAACATATTTAACATACTTCTTAAGAAATGACACATGGAAAACATCATGTATTTTCATTTTCGGAGGTAGTGAAAGTTGATAGGCTACTAGTCCAATCCTCTCAAGAATATTGAAATGTCCACAATATTGAGGTTCCAACTTAGAACATGATCCAATCCTCGAGGAGCTCTTCTTGGGCTTGATGCACAAGTACACATGTTCCCCAAACTAAATCTCCTTAAACATCCTATTCTGATATGCATAACTCTTCTGTTTATCTTGTGTTTCCTTCAAATTCTTCTTGATTACTTGCATTTCCTATTCCATCTATACCAACATGTCTGGTCCAATCAATACCCTATTCACTGGATCACTCCAACTGATGGGAGTATTATAACTATGCCCATACAATGCCTTAAACAGGCTCATCCTCAAATATTCCCGGTACCCATAGTTTAAAGTGAACTCAACCAATTGAAGCTACTCTTCCCACTTACACTACTGATGCATCACATACATCCTCGACATATCCTCCAATATCTTGTTGACCCTCTCTATCTATCCATATGTCTACAGATGATAAGATATGTTGAAGGCCAACTCTATACCCAAACTTTCAAATAATGCTTTCCAAAACCTCGAAGTGAACTTGGAATCCCTGCCTGACACAATCTTCTTCGGAACACTATGCAACCTCACTATGTCTCTAATGAAGACCCTTGCTACATCATTAGTTGAATAAGTAGACATCACTATAATGAATTGTGTTACCTTTGTCAACCTATCCGCCACAACCATGATGGAATCATGTTGTCTAGATGTCCTCAGAAAAATTGTAATGAAGTCCATGTAAATGACTTCCCATTTCCACTCTAGAATCAGAATCGACTGTAGTAGACCACCTGGATTCTTACCCTTTGCTTTTACCTGTTGTCAATCCAAACATTTAGCCACAAACTCTGCCACACCCTTCTTCAGGCTTGGCCAATAGTAGAGCTTATTCATGGCTGTTAATGTCTTCTAATATCCTTAGTGACCTAAATATGGCGTAGCATGAAATTCCCTTCAGATAAGCTTCCTGAGCTCACTGTCGTTTGGAACATATATCCTATCCCTAAATCTGACCAAGCCATCTGCTGTGAGACGATAGTCCAAATTCTGATCACCTGTACTTTGTTGTAACCTGTACCTAAGCTCTTTATGCCTGCCATCCTGTGTTCCCACCTGTAAGATCTGATCTTGTAAATCTATCCCATAAACTCATAGCTACTATGTGATTTACCTATATCTGCCTAATAAGAGCATCTGCAACCTTGTTCTCTTTACCTTTAATGTACATGATCTCAAAGTTAAACTACCTGATCGTGGCCAACCATATAGCTTGTCTAGAATTTAGATTTGGTTGGTTAAATACATACTGCAATCCACTATGATCACTCATCAAGATGAACCACCTACCCAGAAGATTGTGCCTCCACATCTTCAAAGCATGGATGATTGCTTCCAAATCAAGATCATGTGTCGGGTAATTCTTCTTGCTGCATGTTGAGAGGTAATTTACTCTCCCTCTCAACCACCAAGTCTCTAACATTTTCCTTGCTCCTCAAGGCCTTGCATGAATATTGAACCTCAAGAGCATACAGGTTCTTAACTCATGAACCAATCTGTTTCACTTGTCTCGTGGTGATGTGTCTAAGGAAAACCTCTCCCTTACTAAAGACAACATCGTAGCCTTTGTCCTCCAACATCGCGACCGATACCAAGTTCTTCTTCAGTCCAAGCACATAGTTCACATTTGTCAAGGTGATAGGACCTCCATGCTCCCTCTAAAAAACAACAATGCTCACTCCTGAAACACTATTCCTTTCATCGTCACCCATTTCTATGCGCATCTTGAGGTCTTTCTCCTCCAAGGTAATGAATAAAATTTTATCATCGGTTATGTGGAATGAGGCCCCGCTGCCAAGATACCAAACACAACCCATCATCGGTGACACCATGCATGCGATGAGAGTAAAGTCCATTTCGAACTGAGAGGCTAATGCCTCACCTTCAGATCCTTCCGAGGATCCCTTCTTAGACTTCTTTATGGGAAATTAGTCGCATAATGTACCATCTCATGACAATTAAAGCATCTCAATTTAGACTTGTCACCCTTCTTCATTCCATGAGAATAATTCAATTCGGATTGGCAATCCTTCCCCTGCCCTTTCCTTGCCTCAACTTCTAACGCTAGATTTTCTTCATCATCATCCTTGGATGAAGAACTAGCTCATGATCTCCTCCTGATCTCCTCTTGCATGAGATCTGACCATAGTCGTTCCCAATTTGGAAGTTTCTCCCTTCCATTCACAGAGTCTTGATAGCTATTCCATCTCTTTGGAAGGCCAAAGAGTGCGAGGCTCACAATATCATCATCGACAGTAGTTATTCCCATACTACCAAGCTCATCTCTGCAAGTGGTGAGCTTGTTCAGATATGTGGAAATAGTATCTCCCTTGTCCATCTTGATTCTTTGAAGCTTATCCTTAAGCACCAATTTCCTCTGGTCGCTACTGTTCTGGTAGAGGTCCTTCAATGTCTTCCACATTGAATATGGAGTGTCCTTCCCATGGAGACTCGAGACAATATGATATCGAAATCCCTCAAGGATGATCTATCTTGCCTTCGCCACACACTTCTTCCACTCAGCCAACTGTTTTACATTAGTTGAAGCTGGCTTTGGGATATATTGACCAATGAAATCCTTCAAGCTGTTGTCTTCTAATACAACCTCCATTCTATATTTCCATGCTATGTAATTCGAGCTGCCTTCTAAGGCATACTCGAGTCTTAAGCCATAGAATGCCATTAGCCAACCTTGAAGTATGATAAGAATTCGATTTGCACCTGCAACCCTGAACTTCAAACTTCAAATTCTCTTCTCTGTATACTGTTCACAACTCCGATAAACTTAGCTTTGATACCATGTACAAATTCTGCAAATTCTCTACAAATCTACCTTTGAGATCTCTGTAGAAAATCTGACTGTATATTAACTCGATAATGCAATATACCAAAGCAAAATACTATAATCTACTTCTACTATCAAGAAATTTGCGGAAGCTTAAAGATTGAGCAAGATCAAGCTGAACAAATATAACCTAAAGAAGAAGAATCAATGCACAATACACATGAAAATACTTTGGGAAAACCTCAACTAAAAACCCCACTATCTGTATTATCATACAAGGTGGAAATACATCAGAATTATACAAATCCTTAGCTTTCATAGCTAGCCAGCTCTCAGTACAATCCTCCTGGATTCTCACAGGTAATCAAAGCTTCTCACAAGCCTTCTCCTCTGCCCTCTAATCTCCTATTTCCTTGCGCAGTTCCTCTGGGATGATCTCCTTCACCCAGTGGAACACTGCTCTCACACACTGCTCTAACACACTGTTAGCACTGTGCAATCCTCATGGAAGCTTACCTTGATTGCATGCATGAGTTTTCTTTATAGGAAAACACATGCAACTGATAGTACACTGTCCTTGACATTTAGCTCAATTGGGTCTTTCTCAAAATAGGCATGCATGAGTTTCTGATGATGGAATCTTAAGTTATTTGGAGTACACTGGTTGAGTGCATGCATGCATCAACTGACCGATAACTCACAATTAGTTCCTGAAATAGTTTGGAACTAATTTAACTGGACTTAACTGAGTAAATTGAGCTAACTAATTACAACTCAAATATAACTCAATATTATCTCCTTAATTAAGGGATAATCTCCTTAATTTAAGGGATAACTCTTGCATGACTTCAGAAAGATTTCTAACTTGAATTTCTCCAACTAATTAATCCATAATGAATTAA
>APFE031109964.1:12608-53594 GCA_000404065.3 Pinus taeda | reverse complement strand
TATTATACGTCCAGATCGTAACTGAAGATCATTGCACTCCCTTAGGTCAGGTCCAATTTCTGATGTTTCTATGATTTGGAGGGATTGGACTGGTCTATTATTAGGATTGGGATTGGGTTGGGCTAGCAGTTGCGGTCTCAGATTAGACTAGGGGTTTTGTTGTAAGGCTGGCAGAGTTAGTTGAGGGAGTGGAATAGTTCCTGTTGACTGATATGTCGATCTTGGCCAATTTGTCTGCCAGGGTGAACCTTGTGAAGTAGGGGGAATCCATTATGGAGGATATGAGTTATTTTGCCAATATGGTGGGGTGTAAGGAAAATTTGGCCAGCCGAATTGGCCTGTCTGATTCATCCATGGACTTGGAGAAGGAAACGGCTGTGATGACCAATTCGGAAATGGGGGTGTAGATTGGTTTTGCCACATACCATATTGCTGAGCATTATACTACGGAGGCTGGAAAGAAGAAGTTGGGTCTGAAAACATACCAGATTTCCTAGGTTGCCATTGGCGACGCTGGTTAACAAAATATGCCGGTTCCGGTTCTTCTTCTGCTTCCTTGTATACTGCCTCCAATCCAGGAAGTGAGGGGCAGCTTTCGGTGAGATGATCTTTCGTACAGATAGCACATGTTTGAACTGAATCTAGTGGGAATTCCTTGTGGCTATGTTTTCTTCTGCATCGGGGGCAGAAAATTGCCAGATTCTGTTCCGCCTCCATCTGCTTTTGCTTAGCCTGCACAATATCAAGCTGTGTAGTTAATGTCCCTAGAATATCAATTTTAAAATTTTCTAATAAATTCCCAAGTTCTACATGTGTTACTCCTTCTGTTGATATTTTGTTATCTCTAACAAACCAGTCGTATTCTGTTGCTTTTATCCTTGTGCTACCTCTTGAACTCCTGATGCATAAATTAATGATATCAGCAAAATTCGCTTGGTAAATATCCCCTTTTCCCATGATATTCAATGTTTCAATCCACTGTTCTTTCATACCTCTAATTAATGCAGTTTTCAACACATTATCAGGCAGAGGTAATGATGCATAGCGGGATCTCTGTAAATTATACTGGAAGTGTTCTACATATTCCTCTAGAGTTTCATTTGGTCTGGCCGTCATTTGGAAAATTTCATCTTTCAGTTCTCTTGACCTACAGTAATCCTGATATTTCTTGAGAAAGGATTCTTTCATTTGCTCCCAATTGTTTATGATTCCACCACCAAAACCCATAAACCATCTCAGAGCTGCTCCCTTCAAAGTGGAGGGGAACAACTTTAATTTTTGGGGGTCAGTGGTGTAATTGTACCCTCTACATAACACATCGAATTCGAATAAGAATGCATCAGGGTCTTCTGATGTGAGTCCATGAAACGTTGGGATGTGTTGAAGAGGAATCGCTTTCATGGGTGCATTTGCAGCAGAGTCTACTATAGGATATTGCAATGTAGAAGTTTGAGTATTTGGCTGATTCTGCGCCATGGGATCGAATATGTGCCAATAACCTTCCAGAATTTCTAGGAGGGTGTTCCTAGGTTGAGAAGGGACGGCCTTGGCAGGGGCTGTTTTAATGACACTTCCCTTATCTGGGATTTCTATCTGAGGGAATTGGGTGCCTTCAATATTAACTTTGGCTGCGCTCCCCTTATCTGGGCTGTTTAACAGCTGGATTATCCTAGAACGAGACCTTGGTTCCTCTATTTCCCCTATTTCCCCTTCTCCTTCACAAAGGTTGCTTAAGTTCCCTTCCTGCAGCCGTTTTGACACAGAATTTTCAATTTCTTGAAGTCCTGTTCATCAGTCTGGCTATGTACCTCAACGAAGGCTCCAGATGGTGATGTTGTAGCCTGAAGGGAACTAGTAGGCTGTTTAGAATTAATCTTTCTGAGGCCTACTGATGGCTGAGATTCAGTTTTCTTGTAGATTTCGTCTATAAAGGTTGCTCAGCCAAGGGTCACCGGTCCTTTGGCCTTTTTCAGGTTTGGCTGGGGGTTTGATATTCTTTTCTAGCTTTTTCTACTTAGTCATGCACTCTAAAAACTACTAAATCGTATCAACCAACAATTCTGCTAAGAGAGCGGACGGTGGAGTAGGGATTTTACATGCTCCATACGCAGGTTCTTACCTTCCGTTTTTAAGATCCAAATCCCCCCTAGCAGATTTGCACACTACTCTGTAAAGGGAAAATGGCTATTACTCCTTCCCCGGCAATGGCGCCAAAATGTAGAGCTATAACTAGGGTCTCTCACACCTCTAATTATCCCACATTAATAAGTCAATCCGGGAACGTTTTGTTATTGCAAGGAGTAGCTCAATCGGTCTATTTGTCGCGAGTAATGCTCAGTAGTATAGTGTTCTAATGATTCGAAAGGAAACAGATGCTAAGCTATAACTAAACTAACCCAAAAGATAGAATCACACAAGGCAGTTGATCAGTCAAGGGTACGGAAGAAATAACCCATCCCTTTAGAAACTAATGAAGAAAGGAAATTAGAGCATGGACCTATAGGTCTGGGAGCTAAGAAGCGTCTTGCTGAGGCTCACTACAGCCTTAGACCTTCTCTCACACCAAAAAAACAAAGGCAAGTAAATGAAACGGCAGAAAGTAAAATGGAATAGCAAACTGGAAATGGAACAACAGTAAAATGGAACAGCAGTAATCAAATGGAACAGCAGTAATAAAATGGAACAACAGTAATGCAATGGAACAACAATCCTCGATGAATTATGGAACAACAATCCTCATCCGTATGTACATGTTCTATACTACTATAGCAATCTGAGAATAATGAATGATATGACTACGTTTCTGAACACAATAATATTGCTTTCAAGTCTCACAAATACTATTTCACATGGATCCAATGACAATAACATTCATACCAACATTCTGTTACAAAGATAGCCGAAAGATGCAATTCGAATAGATCCAATTGTACAGTGCAGAGACATGATATAAAGAAATCATTCAGACATCAATTATAATAGAGCATAGCATATCACATAAAAGATGTATCAGATTACTTAAATAATGGAGATAAACAAACCACACACAAATCACCGTATAATGATACAAAAGCAAGTGTCCTTCAGAGCCGAGCCCTTAGCTGCCAATGGTACACTGCCTTATGTTACTCCAGATGCAGAGACGAAATGAACACCAAGTCTTCTATATTAATCGCATCAACAAAAGTATAACAAGGTCAGGTCTCAGCGAGACTCAATGATCACAGTTTGTTCTGAAACTTAGAATCATAAAAACAGTCGTCCCCCCCACTCAATGGCGTGGTGCCTTTATATAACAGAAATGACGGAGGTATCTAGATATTCAAAGATAAGTTATAGCAGCGATCCCTCAGGATCAAAGATCCTGAGGGATTCTCTAATCGTTCCATTCTTCTCCTTTCTTTCTTGCATTCTCCGACTCGGTATCCTGCATTCTTTCCCTGGGCTTATTCGGCTCTAATTTTTCTTGATCTTGTCTGCATCCGGTTCCCTGCTGGAGGGACAACAGTTATTTTCCCTTTGCTTCTCGCTTTTGATCGACAATCCCTTGTTTCCAAGTCTTTCTGCATAGAAAAACGTCAATTATTAGCACTTGAGCTTCCTTTGTCTATTTTCGCACATTTTAGCAAAATCGTTTATCTTCTTTGAACTCATAATGCAGAAAAGGTTAGAATTATTATTGAAAAACCACTAGATTGCTTGTCAAAAGCATACCTTCCAAGTTCTCCACACAAACAAAAGCCAACAAAATCCAACAACTTCTATCACAAACACAATCACATTTCCAATAACAATGTCACAAGGTAAAATAAATTTAACGCATGCTAGCTTTACATGTAGCATAAATACAAGCATACTACCAATAACAACATTTTATGTCAGTTGAAATCTAGTGCGTGCTATATTTCCTTCTAACACAAACAAAAGCACATTACCAAGGTGAAAGAGATCTAACACGTTTTATATTTCCTTCTATAATAAACAACCAAATTGAAAACAACAACATTGCATAGCAAAAGAAATCTAACACAACTTCTAGCCCAAACGCAAGCACAACATTTCCAATAACATTGCCAAAGTGATGGAAATATAACACTTGCTAGATTTCCTTTTATCATAAACAACCAAATTGACAACAACACTATTGCAAAGCAAAATAAATCTAGCATAGTTTCTAGCCCAAACACAAGCACATTTCCAATAAAAATATTGCAAGGTGAAAGAAATTTAACGCATATTAGCTTTACATGTGGCACAAATACAATCATACTACCAACAACCACATTGCATCCCAAAAGAAATCTATTGCATGTTATGTTTATTTTTAAACCAAATCAACCAAGTGTAATGGTGATTATTTGTTGTGAAGACCCATATGAAAAGTGGCGTAATGCTAACAAGACCAATGAAGCTACTGCAGGATACCCACTCACCTTTCCCTTTATCCTACAAAAAAACTCCGAGGTGTGAAATCCTTTTTTTGCCGAGTGATTTCTTGTAATAGGGAAAGTAATGAATAATTCTTCCTGCTAGACTATATTTATTTGGGGAAAACAGGGTGAAATATGAAGCCTCATCACTTCAAAATTTGCGTTTCCTTGGGGGGGTGGTTGTTCCTCTAATGGTTGATTTCCCATACTAATTAATGTTTCCTTTAGCTGACACATTTTTCCTTCCACTAGGTTGTCAACGGGGAGCTTGTTATAAGAGAATATTCATCTATTGTTCTCCTTCCAAATTTCCCAAAGGATGAAACCTCGAATGAAATTTCAGGTAAGGTTCACCACCTCGTATTTTGTATAATGCACCCGCCATTTCTTTATTGTTTCTTGTATGCTCTCTCGACTTTGGTTTCTTTATCTAAATATTGAGGCTAATTAGTCCCATAGTGCCTCCATATAGTTACAGGTGTTAAGTAAATGAATAAGCCTCTCTTTTGTGTTTTCGGAGAGGAAACACAAAGAGGAACCTATAAATAATCTCTTTATAAGTTTGTCCCAAGTTAGGACCTTCCGGTGTAAAATCAATGACATGAAAATTTTAATTTATGGCCAATGTGGCACCATCCATAGTTTTCTCCACGATGGATCATTTGTACCAGTATATCCCTCACTAAGATAAGCTTTGACTTCCTTGAGATGTAACTCCACATCTCCTTTTTTCCCCCGTTTAAGTTGGTCTTGGTCATTATTGAACATAATTCTTTGTTTTATTAGTTCCTCTGTTAGATACTGAATAGTTAAGTCATTCTGGTTTGGCCGTCAAAAGATATTAAAATTCCATCGCCTCCGTTTGTTATTTTCTAGTCCTTGATCCTAGAATTGGTGGAATTCTCTATACTCTCATATTTCTGTGCTTAGTTTGAAGGGATGCCATTCCTCCCTACATAACTTAGCTTGTTTCTACCACGCATCATCCCAAAATAGGGCCTCCTTTCCATTTCTGATTTCCCAGAATAGTGTTTTTTCATGATACCTCTTTTATTCCATGCTAAATTCCAAATTGCCAACCCCTGAGTGGAACTTGATAACCAAACTAACTTTTTTGTATGGAAATTAGGTGCATATTTTGATTTCCAAAGCCTTTCCCAAGGTGATGACCCCCCTTTTAACGATCTCCACCATAATTTTGCTCCATTTTATTTGTTGGTTACCTCTGGTTCTTGAAGACCTAGCCCACCTGCATCTTTTGGTTTGTACTCTATTTAAGGCCACTAGCACCCATTTTCATTTCACCTCTACCCATCGCCACAAGAAGTTCCTTTGGATGTCCCAGATATTTTGTAGTACTCCTTTTGGAGAAGGGAGGATAGATAACATATACCTTGGAATACCTTGTAGCACTGTGTTTGTTAGAATCAGATGACCAACCAGGTTTAGGGCTTTGACATTCCATTCTTTCACCCTATCCTCAAGGTTTGATACAATGTTTTCCTAATTGGATTTCTTCTAGGCTTGCACCATTAGAGGGACCTCAAGGTACTTTGATGGGAGGGATTTAAACATATATGCCCTGGTTTTTTACCTATGCATGGTGTAAATTCTTGAAATATGCTTTTAGAAACTCTTTCGGAGATATTACTACGTGGCAGTAATCCATTTGAATATATTTTGCAAAATATAAAGCATTATATTTTGCTTAAACGAAATATATTGTGGGAACTTTCTCTACGATCTTGCGATCTCCATACCTGAGAATCCTCCACCCAATGTTGAATTGAGAAATCAATGAAAGGTAGCACCTCCACAAGAAACAACGATGTGTAAGTTAACCAAATATCTCTATGGTATAAAACGGACTCCCAGAACCTGGTACATAAAAATTGATGAGCATTTTGCATAGCACAGCTAACCTCTACTACAAAGATCAAGGCAGGATATTGTGATAATCGTTGTGTATGTCGATGACTTAGTAATCACAGGTAGTTATGAGAAGAGAATTTTGGCAGGATTTGAAAAGGTCCTTTGACATGACCAAACTTGGTCTATTGCATTACTGTCTTGGTTTGAAGGTGTGACAGACACATCACTGGATATTTGTATATAAAAGAAAATATTCCAAGACGCTTGTTGAGAAATCACATATGAATGGCTGTAAGCCCATGCAAACTCCCATGGAACTAGACCTAGTAGGAACCGCACCTCTTATCATTCAAGTGACACGTAAATTATAATGTGGCACACAAATAAGTAAAGTAACATGGAACTGGCACTTGCCCCCATTAATCCAACACATTCAAAAACATCCGGAGGTGTTGAAAACCGTGGAATCCACCTTAGTTCAGTGGTTTTCAAATGTGTTGGTGGATAGGGTTGAAAATAAAGGGGTAGATAATGTCCATTTGCTCACTGACGTGATGTGCAAGTTTTCAGAGGGCTAGCTAAAGGAGGAAAGCCAAAGGTTGGCAGAGAGAGATCACTCCATGCCATTAAGGCAGGTTGATAGAGAAGGGGTGGGCCTGAATCAGGACAATGATCTACCAGTTCATACGAACAAATAATCCTTCATTATGGACATACTTAAGAAACGAGAAGGGGTATGTGTCTAAAATACAAGGATAGAGTGATGGTTAATCATGGGAAGGAGAGGATTTACCCCATAATAAATTGTTAGTGTGATCGTATCATTAATAGGAGATGTGGCAAGAGGAGTGGGAAGGCACGAAATCAAGAGGGGAAACATACAAGAGCAAGGTCAGGGTGATTATGATTTTGAACAAACCGCTCGTAGGGGAAATGAGAGGAAGAACATCCACAAGTACACTCAAATTAACAACAACATCGCTAGCAGGTCAGAGTTACTGAAAATGGAGAGGGAAAGTACTCAAATATCGGTGAGGAAATTCTCATCTGGGGTGTCATCTTTAAATCATAACTAGGGAGCATGCTTCATCGACATAAGGAAAAACACTGAAAGGTAGTGTAATTGTGAGTTGGTGATAGTAATTTCTATGAGGGAAATTCCTTTATCAAGGAGTGCAATGAGTAAGAGATAGAGTGATGCTAGTAGGCCAAGAGGTAGTTCCCGAGCGGATGCTCAGGGCTTTGAGTTTTGCAAACAAACATGCATGGAGGAAGCAGTGGAGGTTGTTGCTAAATAGTCACACAGAAGGGAAGGATATAGTGGAAATCTGGGAGAGTGAGGTTCGAAGACATTGTAGGGTTATCTTTGATGGTAGAATAGATATTAATATATGTAGCACTGCGATATATCCAAAAGGGTGTTTATCTCAAAGACTGTTCCTTAAATGTTAATATTCCAACTCATCCTTCTGCACACAAGGGATTCAAAGTAAGCAGACAAAGTATGTTAAAATTCTTAGCAAGATGGCAAGTTGTAACTGCACAGACACATTTCTCTTGGAATTTTATGTCTAGGGAACAAAGTATCATTATAAAGTTAGCACAACTGGGTTGAGATGCTTCTGCTATGGGAGATGCTTGTCATCTTAATTAAGTAAAAAAAAATAAGTGTAGAAGTGTTTTCCTTTATTTTTCTTTACTGGTGCATTGATCATGCCATGGGTAAGTCCTTTGATATGAAAACTTGTAGGAAAGGAATTTCATTTTACGGAGGAAGAGCTCTCATATAAAAAGTGCTACACATCACAATTATACTCCTTGCTTTTCAATTAGGCATGAAATAATTATAATTGTGTGTCAGTGTGGGAAGGTTAGGCATGAAGTAATTATACTCCTTGCTTTTCAATTAGCCATGAGTTTGACATCCATAAATTTCACAAACCATTTAAGATGACATAAGTCTATAGCAATAGTTTAGGATTTCTGGTTATTAGACTATACACAATTATTTTATAGGAAGAAAACAAAACCAAATACTAAAGCAAGCTCAATCAAATTCAGTGCTAACAATTCATCACAATTTTATAGTAATCGAAATATCAAAGTCATAAACTCATTTACAAACTTCCACAAGAAATCAAAAAGGTGTAATCTCAATGTTTTTGCTCCTGATCAGGACAAATTTCGAGTAATCCATTCTACTACATTTCATGAAAATATTGTTGCAACTATGGTTAACATCAAGGGTGCTACTACTTATGAAGTTTCTGAGATGCCATCTAATTGTGTTTCGCTAGGTTTGTTTGTAGCACTTTTTCTTGGGTTAAAGCTTGACATGGTAATCAATGGAATCAACAAAGGATCTAATTGTGGACATCAAATTTGCAAGATATATAGAATCTCTTCTTAATGGAGTTCCTTCTATAGTGATTTCCTTGAATTGGAGGAAAGCTCAAAGAAGTGACACTTATTTTAAGGAAGCTACTAAAATCTCCCTACTATTAATATATGTAGCACTGCGATATATCCAAAAGGGTGTTTATCTCAAAGACTGTTCCTTAAATGTTAATATTCCAACTCATCCTTCTGCACACAAGGGATTCAAAGTAAGCAGACAAAGTATGTTAAAATTCTTAGCAAGATGGCAAGTTGTAACTGCACAGACACATTTCTCTTGGAATTTTATGTCTAGGGAACAAAGTATCATTATAAAGTTAGCACAACTGGGTTGAGATGCTTCTGCTATGGGAGATGCTTGTCTCTTAATTAAGTAAAAAAAAATAAGTGTAGAAGTGTTTTCCTTTATTTTTCTTTACTGGTGCATTGATCATGCCATGGGTAAGTCCTTTGATATGAAAACTTGTAGGAAAGGAATTTAAATGATTATGAACATATTTATTTTATGGGTCTACGAGGAAGTTTACTAGCATGAACTCCTTATGGAAATAGTCCAATCAACTCTAAAAAAAGATAAACAACCAGAAATCATAAATCAGATCCTTGATGCATATCATAGTCTGTATCATAGCCATTTTGAGTTGAAAAATGTTGAAAATGTTGGATCTTTTTGTTGGCATATGCATGGTATTTGGATTTTACCTCTTCAAGTTGTTCTGACCTTCATTATTCTACATCAGAACTTGGGCTTGACAACATTTTCAGGGTTGGCAGCCTCATTGGCAATTATGTTGCCAAATTTGCCAGTTACAAAATTGCAACAAAAATTTCAAAACAGAATCATGGAATAAA
The DNA here is from genome assembly GCA_000404065.3 of Pinus taeda. Lineage (NCBI taxonomy): Eukaryota > Viridiplantae > Streptophyta > Pinopsida > Pinales > Pinaceae > Pinus > Pinus taeda. The sequence goes on along the minus strand of APFE031109964.1, from coordinate 44,043 downwards.
AATACAAAAGTACGAAGTCTACATCGGAGACATTAAAAATTAGGAGGATCTTAAAATTGCAGGCTTGGGAGACAAGATTTATTTGGAATCTAGAAATTTTGAGGCAGGCATAATGTAGCTGGCTATAAAAATAAGTTTACACATCAACTATCAAACATTTATTTTCTCTGTTACACCCACATTTGTCTATGTTTCAACTTTTGGTACATGTATGCTTATAGGAGTGCCTTTAATAGCAGGGAGAATTCTTTCTGCACTTCAAACCTTTGAGAATTTTTGAGTTGACTGATATGTATACGAGATATAATTAGATATGTATACTTGATAAAACTACAAAAATAAATATACTTCCAGAAGCTATAGAAGGAATTCTCCCTGCTGAATTGAATGATACCTAAAAACATACCCTTAAAATGAAATTCATATATTGAATAATAGTCTAAGATGTTGGTGCATGACATGTTAAAAAAATAAAGAAATAAATACAGTCATGTCTTCAAATAAAAAAAGACAGGTAATGAGTCTGGACATTACAACATGAAAAGCCAATTGTAAATTAGAAAGGAATCTTGTGGGTAAATATGCAATATGCTTATCCTTTGCTGAAGAACTGCCAAGATTTAGAGTGGTAGCACAGTTCTATCCTTTTTCCTCGGCCTGTTATCAAGAAAATTATGTTTCAAGCTAAAATCAAGCTACAAAATAAATGCTAAATGTCATAGTGAAGTACTTGTATCTTCCTCACTAATCTTTTCCAAGTTGGAACCATCATCTCCAACTTGGGGTTGTTCTCTGGATGGTATTTCTTCCACCATATCTGTTCCTTTTGATTTTTTGGACAAGACAGGACATGAAAATGGAAAAGCTTTAGCATGGGAGAATTCTTTCCTTCATTTAGTGAAAGAAGAGCTAATTCCAATGGCAAAGTTTCACAATCTTACTCTTGCATTTTCTGAAGAAAGTTCTGTGCAAGAAGAACTTAAGAGGGAGATAACTGCTGATCTTGTAACCATATTGATCAGCTACATTGTCATGTTTGCCTACATATCAGTGACACTGGGTGATATTTCACCACACTTTTCACCTCTTTATGTTTCATCGAAGGTGTTACTTGGTTTGTCAGGGGTTCTTGTTGTTTTCCTTTCGGTACCTAGATCTATTGGGCTATTCAGTGCACTTGGAGCGAAGTCCACTTTAATTATTTTTGAAGTTATTCCATTTCTAGTGCTCGCGGTAGGAGTTGACAATATGTGCATCTTAGTGCATGCACTTAAATGCTAGCCAGTCGAATTGGCCTTGGAAGAACGAGTGGGAAACACACTTGCTGAAGTGGGGCCATCTATAACACTTTCAACCCTTTCAGAGGTTGTGGCATTTGCAGTTGGAAGTTTCATCCCTATGCCGGCGTGTCGAGTGTTCTCGATGTTTGCAGCTCTTCCGGTGTTAGTGGACTTGTTATTGCAAGTGACTGCATTTGTTTCTCTTATGACATTTGATTTGATAAGAACAGAAGGAAACAGAGTTGATTGCTTTCCTTGCATTAGAGTTAGTCCATCAAAAACTGAAATTGAACACGATAATTTGGGCAGGAGGCACCAAAAACCTAGCCTTTTGGTGCAGTACATGAAGAATATCCATGCACCTGTACTAAGCATACCATCAGTAAAAGTTGCAGTCCTATTGGTGTTCAGTGGTTTTGCTTTTGCAAGCATTACATTAACTACAAGGCTTCAACCAAGTTTAGAGCAACAAGTGGTACTTCCAAGAGACTCTTATGTCTAGGGCTATTTCAATAACATATCTGAGTACCTTCGAGTTGGACCTCCGCTTTACTTTGTTTTAAAAAACTACAATTAAAGTAAAAAAGGGAGGCTACACCCTATAATGTTTGAGTAAGCCATCTTAACTTCGAGGCTACACTAGTAAGTAATGAGGTCTCTATTCCTTGATCAGAATATTTCTGACCTGACTTTCATTTTTTTTTCAATTTTAGAACAAAATCTAGAACAACAATATTTTCACATTCATTAATCACTATATGATTTTTATATGATTTTAAGGACCATTCATCCTCATAAAAATTCATATCCTTTCTCACCAATGTCCCCATTTGCACTTGAACTTAGATTATGTAGGCCTTGGACATCATAATCTATCCAAGAAAGATCCCCTTTATATTCAAGGGTTCAATATTAATCATTTTCTCATCATTAATATGAATATAAATTTGACAAGAAAAAAGAAACAGATATGTAATACTTGTGGCTTCTCACCAACAAAATATTTCTTCGATGTTTTTTCCTTTAAGATCCTCTGAGGAAATTGGTTCAAGATATAGAAAATTATGTTTCATTTTCTATTTTCTGTGCATTTGTCCTATCAACAATGTCAAGAAATTTTCCATCATTTCAACTCCTTTGCATTACATCCATGGATAACAGTTTAAAACTGAGAAAACTAAGTTTTCAATTTTCTATTTGTTGATAACAAATTCTGTACCTTTATTTTGTGTTGTCTTTCGTATCACACTGAGGGTATTCAAGCAGAAAGCAATGCTTTGGAGCGAGTTATATGATAGGTTCTCCTTCAGATATTTCTTTCAGTGCACTTTGATTTGAACCTGCAGCTACTTCAGGGCAACATTTGGCAACAAGAAGAGAAACATGAACAGCTAAATAGATGAGGGAAACAAAGAGAGACTCTAGGGAATTGTAGTTCTATGATTTGGTTAAACGAGGAGAATTCTAATTTCCCATTGGCTACCATATATATGGAAGCAACGTTGTTGCTATTTTTGTCTGTGGGGTTTTGCTTCAATGCTCACTCTGCAGACCAATTTTTTTTAAGACGAAGTGAATGATAAGAGGAAGTTGATAGGGTCCTCCTCTGCTCTGCTCTGCTCCATGAACTAGATAATGTGCATTTTAAGGTTAAATGGGTCATGCAGGATGTTGGATGATCAGTTCTAATTGGCAGATGGATGAATGTTGAGATATGTTAAGGCCTTCTAGAAAGGGATTTTTAAATGGGTGAAAAATCAAGGTAATACACAGTGGTTTGGGAGTTTAGTCATGGCGATTTATTCATGGTTGTTGATTTTGATAAGATTTATTTAGGGTCTTAGAATCTTGTTTTCCTCAATTGCCCATTACTAGGATTCAAAGACTAGTATTAGGTTTCAGAAGATAATCCAGCTCCAAGTATTGTGACAGAGAAGAACATCAAGTTATTATTTGAAATGCAAAAAAAGGTGGATAGAATTCAAGGAAACTACTCTGGATCATTGGTATCTCTAAAGGATATCTGCATGAAGCCAGTTGGTGAGGAGTGTGCTAGTCAAACTATTTTACAATACAATAAAATGAAACAAGAACTGTTTCATGATTATGAAGGGTCTTTACATGCGTTGTTTTTCTTTGAGAATTACACATCTTTGGAGCCATGCTTGAGTTCATATCATGCTCCTGTTGACCCAAGCACAATATTAGGGGGTTACAAGGGAAGCAACTATTCACAGGCTACTGCATTTGTTATCACATATCCTGTTAATAATGTTGTGGACAAGGTAGGACATGAAAATGGAAAAGCTTTAGCATGGGATAATTCTTTCATTCATTTAGTGAAAGAAGAGCTTATTCCAATGGCAAAGTTGCATAATCTTACTCTTACATTTTCTGCAGAAACTTCTGTGCAAGAATAACTTAAGAGGGAGAGCACTGCTGATGTTGTAACCATATTGATCAGCTACATTGTCATGTTTGCCTACATATCAGTGACACTGGGTGATATTTCACCACACTTTTCACCTCTTTATGTTTCATCGAAGGTGTTACTTGGTTTGTCAGGGGTTCTTGCTGTTGTCCTTTCACTACTTGGATCTATTGGGCTATCCAGTGCACTTGGAGTGAAGTCCACTTTAATTATTGTTGAAGTTATTCCATTTCTAGTGCTCACGGTGGGAGTTCACAATATGTGCATCTTAGTTCATGCACTTAAATGCCAGCAAGTCGAATTGGCCTTGGAAGAACGATTCGGAAACACACTTGCTGAAGTGGGGCCATCTATAACAATTTCAACCCTTTCAGAGGTTGTGGCATTTGCAGTTGGAAGTTTCATCCCTATGCCTGCGTGTCGAGTGTTCTCGATGTTTGCAGTTCTTGTGGTGTTAGTGGACTTCTTACTGCAAGTGACTGCATTTGTTTCTCTTATGACATTTGATTTGATAAGAACAGAAGGAAACAAAGTTGATTTCTTTCCTTGCATTAGAGTTAGTCCATCAACAACTGAACTTGAACATGATAATTTGGGCAGGAGGCACCAAAAACCTGGCCTTTTGGTGCAGTACATGAAGAATATCCATGCACCTGTACTAAGCATACCAGCAGTGAAAGTTGCAGTCCTATTGGTGTTCAGTGGCTTTGCTTTTGCAAGCATTGCATTAACTACAAGGCTTGAACCAGGTTTAGAGCAACAAGTGGTACTTCCATGAGACTCTTATCTCCAGGGCTATTTCAATAACATATCTGAGTACCTTCGCGTTGTACCTCCGCTTTACTTTGTTTTAAAAAACTACAATTAAAGTAAAAAAGGGAGGCTACACCCTATAATGTTTGAGTAAGCCATCTTAACTTTGAGGCTACACTAGTAAGTAATGAGGTCTCTATTCCTTGACCGGAATATTTCTGACCTGACTTTGATTTTGTTTTCAATTTTAGAATAGAATGTAGAACAACAAGATTTTCACATTCATTAATCACTATATGATTTTTCTATAATTTTAAGGACCATTCATCCTCATAAAAATTCATATCCTTTCTCACCAATGTCCCCATTTACACTTGAACTTAGATTATGTAGGCCTTGGACGTCATAATCTATCCAACAAAGATCCCCTTTATATTCAAGGCTTCAATATTAATCATTTTCTCATCATGAATATGAATATAAATTTGACAAGAAAAAAGAAACGGATATGTAATACTTGTGGCTTCTCACCAACAAAATATTTCTTTGATGTTTTGTCCTTTAAGATCCTATGAGGAAATTGGTTCAAGATATAGAAAATTATGTTTCATTTTCTATTTTTTGTGCATTTGTCCTATCAACAATGTCAAGAAATTTTCTATCATTTCAGCTCCTTTGCATTACATCCATGGATAACAGTTTAAAACTGAGAAAAATAAGTTTTCAATTTTCTATTTGTTGATAACAAATTCCGTACCTTTATTTTGTGTTATCTTTCGTATCAAACTGAGGGTATTCAAGCAGAAAGCAATGCTTTGGAGCAAGTTATATGATAGGTTCTCCTTCAAATATTTCTTTCAGTGCACTTTGATTTGTACCTGCAGCTACTTCAGGGAAACCTTTGGCAACAAGAAGAGAAAGATGAACAACTAAATAGATGAGGCCAACAGAGAGAGAGGCTAGGGAATTTTAGTTCTATGATTTGGTTAAACGAGGAGAATTCTAGTTTCCCATTGGCTACCATATATATGGAAGCAACGTTGTTGCTATTTTTGTCTGTGGGGTTTTGCTTCAATGCTCACTTTGCAGACAATGAGTCTCGACATTACAACATGAAAAGCCAATTGTAAATTAGAAAATAAAATTTCCAATTGTAAATCAGAAAGTAAAATTTCCAATTGTAAATTAGAAAGTAAAATTTCTACGAGCTAGGTGACTGACAACCTGCCCTTTCTAAATATAACTAATTTCTATGTTTTTAATTTTGATCAATAGATTATTGACTTTCTCGTGAGCGTGGACATTTTCAATGAGATGGTGCCACATGGCTCTTTGTGATTGGTTAAAAAATATTATAAGGGTCAACGAGCGTCGACGAGGTTTGAACCCTCAACCTCCCGCATAACAGTCCACGGACTTACCACCATGCCACGAATTTGTTTCTTAATACTCTATGGTAATGGGTTTTATTTAAACTCAATTGTTTCTCCATTTAGGGGAGGGGTCGTGGCACAAGTCCCTAGCCCCGGTCACATTCAACACCACAGAACCGTGGTGGAGCCACGAAGGAAGTAGATAAGCTAATTGTGTCTTTTCCCATAAATTCGTTGGCTCGATATAACCCATTTTAAAGTCAAATAAATATAAACTTTAAATATTACATTTTCCACAGTTTACTGGATTATTATGGTAAAAATAAATTAACCCTTTACTTTTCACTAGGGGGTGTTACATTTCCCCCATCTTAAGTGAAACACTATCCTTGTTGTTTCCTAGCCTTCAATACATGTTGGAATATGCTTACGCATAAAATATTTATTCCCATCTTCACTGGTAGTCTTTGCCGGCTGAAGTACCTTCACCGCACTTAGCACCGTAACCATTTGTTTCTATAGCACCATTTCCTCTAAATGAGAACTAATTCAAACTGTGAAACTGCGGATGGCTCATTAAACCAGTTATAGTTTTTTTGATGGTACCATACTACTCGGATAACCGTAGTAATTCTAGAGTTAACACGTGCACCAAGTCCCGACTCTTTGGAAGGGATGCATTTTTTAGATAAAAGGCCGGCGTGGGCTTGCCCGCTTCTCCGGTGAATCATGATAACTCGATGGATCGCACAGCCCTTGTGTTGGCGATGCTTCATTCAAATTTCTTCCCTATCAACTTTCGATGGTAGGATAGAGGCCTACCATGGTGGTGACGGGTGACGGAGAATTAGGGTTCGATTCCAAAGAGGGAGCCTGAGAAACGGCTACCACATCCAAGGAAGGCAGCAGGCGCACAAATTACCCAATCCTAACATGGGGAGGTAGTGACAATAAATAACAATACTCCGCTCATCGAGTCTAGTAATTGGAATGAGTACAATCTAAATCCCTTAACGAGGATCCATTGGAGGGCAAGTCTGGTGCCAGCATCTGCGGTAATTCCAGATCCAATAACGTATATTTAAGTTGTTGCGATTAAAAAGGTCGTAGTTGGATCTTGGGTCGTAAAGGTCGGTCCGCCTACTCGGTGTGCACCTGCCCTTCCATCCCTTTTGTCGGCGTCGTGCTTTTGGCCTTAATTGGCTGGGTTGCGGCTTCGGCGCTGTTACTTTGAAAAAATTAGAGTGCTCAAAGCAAGCTTATGCTCTGAATACATTAGCATGGAATAACGTGATAGGAGTCTGGTCCTATTGTGTTGGCCTTCAGGACCGGAGTAATGATTAATAGGGACTATCCGGGGCATTCGTATTTCATTGCCAGAGGTGAAATTCTTGGATTTATGAAAGATGGACCACTGCAACAGCATTTTCCAAGGATGTTTTCATTAATCAAGAACGAAAGCTGGGGGCTCGAAGATGATCAGATACCGTCCTAGTCTCAACCATAAACGATGCCGACCAGGGATCAGCGGATGTTGCTCTAAGGACTCCGCCAGCACCTTCTAAGAAATCAGAGTGTTTGGGTTCCAGGGGGAGTATGGTTGCAAGGCTGAAACTTAAAGGAATTGACAGAAGGGCACCACCAGGAGTGGAGCCTGCGGCTTAATTTGACTCAACACGGGGAAACTTACCAGGTCCAGACATAGTAAGGATTGACATATTGAGAGCTCTTTATTGATTCTATGGTTGGTGGTGCATGGCCGTTCTTAGTTGGTGGAGCGAATTGTTTGGTTAATTCTGATAACAAACGAGACCTTAGCCTGCTAACTAGCTACGCGGAGGTTCCCCTTCACGGCTAGCTTCTTAGAGGGACTATGGCCGTTTAGGCCATGGAAGTTTGAGGCAATAACAAGTCTGTGATGCCCTTAGATGTTCTGGGCTGCACGCATGCTACACTGATGTAGCCAACGAGCTTTTCTTCCTGGTTTGAGAGGATTGGGAAATCTTCTAAAATTGCATCGTGATGGGGATAGACCATTGCAATTATTGGTCTTCAACGAGGAATTCCTAATAAGTGTGTGTCATCAACTCGTGTTGACTATGTCCCTGCCCTTTGTGCACACCGCCTGTCGCTCCTACCGATTGAATGATCCGGTGAAGTGTTCGGATTGCGTCGATGATGGTGGTTCGCAGAGGTCGACGTCGTGAGAAGTTCATTAAACCTTATCATTTAGAGGAAGGAGAAGTCGTAACAAGGTTACTGTAGGTGAACCTGCGGTAGGATCATTGATAGCAGGGGGTTTTATTTTTTGGTTCGAGTTGGTTGGGTTTCGATTGCAATGTTGCGGGACTGCGCGCTGTGTCTCTAGGGGAGCGGGTTTGGTGTTTGGCAGGAACATTGTTGGTTGCTTGTCTTGAGGTAACACTTGTTTTTTTCGTGTCTGCTTGCAAGCCATGCTTGTGCTTGTCCCACCCATCCTTTGTTTTTCTTTCCCCCAATGTGTTTCTGCGGGGGGTTCGGAAGCTTGTTTCTTGGCAGCCCTTCCGACGAACTGTTCAGCCGTGCATGGTTGCTGCGGCTGAGGTGCTCGGGAAATACGATGGATAAAAAATTCAGACTCAATCGTAGCTGCAGTGCTTGGTCTTTTGTTCGTTGGAAGGAATGGGCCAAGGGTGCGGGCTTCCATAGTTGGTTCTCTCGAAAAGGCGGCGGCGGTTGATGTGGTTCTTGGGTGAGCTTTTTTGCTAGTGGTTGGGTCAAGGGAGTGGTCGCGCGTGCGCATGGTAGCTCAAACCTTCCGTGAGGGGAAATTTTTCGGGTGGGGTCATTGTGGGATGGATGAAGAGCAGCTCAACCCATTGGGCTGGCCACTCTAGTCCCTCTCGACCGTGCCTCGACAATGCCCTCGCGGAAGGATTGGGTGTCCAGGTAATGAAAAACTCCTCCCTTGGTTTGAGCTCGATCGAGATCGAAATTTTCCCAGCTAGTGGGCAAGAGGGTGGAAATCGTATCTCATGCCTTTTCCATCGAGGGAATTCCTCGTCCTCTCGTGAGCCACTCCCCTTCTAAGGGAAAAAGAAGTAGCGGGTTGTGTCTTTGTTCCTCCCTTTGGATTGTGGGTTTTTTGTGGGACTTGGTAATTTATTTCTTTGTTTCGTGGTGTGCGCTTTGCGAGCGTCCCTCCCTTTTAGTGGCCTTGCACCATTGATGTACTTGTGGCCCGCGGCGTTCTCTAGCATTGAGTGTCTGCCCGTGACAACTCCTCTTTGGAGTTTGATTCTTGACCCCCGTTGACTTTCTCGCTAGAAAGGTTGTTGGGTGTTTCGTACACGAAGGGGTGCAATAGCGGGGTGGGTTTTTTATTAATAGTCTATTTGTGGGGGGCGCCCCTATTCAGTGTTGTGGCCGATATTTCGGTAGTACGTGGAAACGACTCTCGGTAATGGATATCTCGGCTATTGTTACGATAAAGAACGTAGCGAAATGCGATACTTAGTGTGAATTGTTCATCAATACATATATACATATATAGGAATGTATACACTAGATAAGGTGTATATATACATATAAGAAAGAGATCAATAGAACGGAAAACCTTGTGTAATTGAGCAAACGAAACAGGGTACTGGTATCCTCGAGGACGCTACCTCAATGAACTCAATGATAGATGAAGTAGGTGTCTCTGACTTGAGACTAGGGTGACCAGATCCATAGTCGGCCATTCCAAAAGACTAACAACTTGAAGAGGAAAAGTTGTAAATTTTATGCTGAAAGGCTCATTTAACTAAAGATCAAGGCACCAATTAGCATGAAATACACAAGGTTTTGTTGAAGGATTATTGTTGTTGGCTTTATATATGTTCATCATCGTATCCATATCATCTTGGGGAAGAAAATTAATAAGTTGGGAAAAGTATAGAATAACCCTACATAGGGCAACCTCATGTTAGGAATAAAAGAAATAGTAGCCATCAAATAAATATGGGAACACATCAGAATCGTGTTAGTGATACTCAAAATGGAACCAACTTCACACTAATATTAGTAAATAAAAGCAAGAAAAAATAATGGGAACTTCTATAATATGGCAATTTACTATAAAAAAAATGTAAAAGCTCTAAAATGTAGGAAAGAATCTAGTCAACATTGAATCATCTGTACCTGATGGACACAAAGGATTCAAGATTGGTGTTAAAATTGAAAATCATAACAAATCATGTAATTATTTTCTAATTGGTTTATGTTTATAATCATATTGCAAATGGAAAATGTTAGGTTGGTTAAAATCAAGTGACAAGAGAATTTTGGTTAGCTAAAGGGTGTTAGTTGTAACTCTAGGTAACAAAGATTTGATTTGAAATCGACAGAACAAGATGAACAGAAAAGATGTAGGCTATATTTCATGGGAAATCTAGTAAAACTACAAGAAATGTACATGAAATAATAATTAAAAAGAAAACCACGGGAAATACGCAACACATGATAATGAATGTATATAATAAATACTTTGAGAAGCTTGTTGTCCTAATGTGGATTAAAGTTGTGAATGAATAACACCTTGAGATAAGTTGATATAATAAAGTAAACAGGAGTAAAAGCACGTTAAATTTTAGGGGTGATATAATAAAACTGTAGGACATTATATAACAAGATCAAATGATACAATTGTAATTGTGATGAGAACTTTAAACTATGTCCTTGTTGGTTTGATGCATTTTCTTAAAATTATGGCTATGAACATAAGATGAAAAGGGAAATGTACATATATGTACATGTATAAGGGTATGAGGAACATTTGACAACGAACGGGTATGTAACATTTCATTGTCTTGACATGCCTATGGATGGTGGGTTCAAGTAAAATGATGATTAGAAATGAATAAATAGTTGAGTAAGATATGGCTCCTAGTTTAACCAACTTTAAAATTGAGAAAGGAGAATGTTTATCGCACATTACAAAAAGTAGTATTCATACCTGTTGACATGGAAAGAGAAACATGTCACTAGTAAATGTTATTTCTAGATAAATACCTCAATCACAACCCTGTGGATACAAATGGAGTTGGATTAAATGATTGACTAGAACTATTGATTACAAATACTATGTCAAGATAACTACACCAAGGTAATGTATTGAAAAGTATTGTTGTAAGACTTGGTGATTTTAAGAATAATATATTATTTCACGTAGTTATCTTAAGTCACCATGTGATTCTATTAGCATTATTATGTTCTTTTAAGCCTAAAGAAGAATAAAATTAAAGGATGGAACCTTATTAGACTTAGTGTTGTATTAGATTCTAAATAATTTACTTACGGGAAAAGAGATGAACATAATTAAGCTACTTCGACAAGTAAGCATCATTATACTAATGGCAAGGAAAGAAGCCATCCTAAACGTTAGTTGTGTAAAATTAGTATGTATAGGAATTTGAATGACAATAAATACATACTAGTGCTAATTAGTACAACTTCGCACGAGTAACAAGAATAAGTCAATTATGAACATATCATTATTATCGATTTGAAAGTAGTGCAAACAGAGCTGATACCTTTTGTGAACTAAAATCTAAAATAAAACCACTTGGTGTGGTATGTCGATTGGTGAAATCATTGGGTGAATAAAATAATTTACAACGATGTGGTTATAATGATGCTACTAAATTATATTGAGTGTAGGTTATTGACCCTTGTTGGGTTGTGATGTATGCTAACAATATTTGATGGGTATATAAATAACAATTGATAGTGTAGGAATGAAGATTGAAATGGTATATGCATATATGATCTTAAATAAGTATAGATGAGAAAATCATGACCACAATGATGGTGAATGTAGGTCAAACTAGAGGAGACGACCAGAATCGAAGCTTTTTGTGTTCTCATTTAGAGGAAATGGTGCTATAGAAACAAATGGTTACAGTGTTAAGTGCGGTGAAGGCACTTCAACTGGCAAAGACAACCAGTGAAGATGGGAATAAATATTTTATGCGTAAGCATATTCCAACATGTATTGAAGACTAGGAAACAACGAGGATAGTGTTTCACTTAAGATGGGGGAATGTGACACCCCCTAGTGAAAAGTAAAGGGTTAATTTATTTTTACCATAAGAATCCATAAACTGTGGAAAATGTAATATTTAAAGTTTATTTTGATTTGACTTTAAAATGGGTTATATCGAGCCAACGAATTTATGGGAAAAGACACAATTAGCTCATCTACTGCCTTCGCGGCTCCACCACGGTTCTGTGGTGTTGAATGTGACGGGGGCTAGGGACTTGTGCCACGACCCCTCCCCTAAATGCAGAAACCAATTGAATTTAAATAAAACCCATGACGATAGAGTGTTAAGAAACAAATTCGTGGCATGGTGGTAAGTCCATGGACTATTGTGCGGGAAGTTGAGGGTTCAAACCCCGTCGACGCTCGTTGACCCTTATAAATTTTTTTAACCAATCACAAAGAGCCATGTGGCATCATCTCATTGAAAATATCCACACTCACGAGAAATTCAATAATCTGTTGATCAACATTAAAAACATAGAAATTAGTTATGTTTAGAAAGGGCAGGTTGTGAGGCACCTAGCTTGTAGAAATTTTACTTTCTAATTTACAATTGGAAATTTTACTTTCTAATTTACAATTGGCTTTTCATGTTGTAATGTCGAGACTCATTGTCTGCAAAGTGAGCATTGAAGCAAAACCCCACAGACAAAAATAGCAACAACGTTGCTTCCATATATATGGTAGCCAATGGGAAACTAGAATTCTCCTTGTTTACCAAATCATAGAACTACAATTCCCTAGCCTCTATCTCTGTTGCCCTCATCTATTTAGCTGTTCATATTTCTCTTATTGTTGCCAAAGGTTGCCCTGAAGTAGCTGCAGGTTCAAATCAAAGTCCACTGAAAGAAATATCTGAAGGAGAACCTATCATATAACTTGCTGGAAAGCATTGCTTTCTGCTTGAATACCCTCAGTGTGATACGAAAGATAACACAAAATAAAGGTACAAAATTTGTTATCAATAAATAGAAAATTGAAAACTTCTTTTTCTTAGTTTTAAATTGTTCTCCATGGATGTAATGCAAAGGAGTTGAAATGATGGAAAATTTCTTGACATTGTTGATAGGACAAATGCACAGAAAATAGAAAATGAAACATAATTTTCTATATCTTGAATCAATTTCCTCATAGGATCTTAAAGGAAAAAACATCAAAGAAATATTTTGTTGGTGAGAAGCCACAAGTATTACATATCTGTTTCTTTTTTCTTGTCAAATTTATATTCATATTCATGATGAGAAAATGATTAATATTGAACCCTTGAATATAAAGGGGATCTTTGTTGAATAGAGTATGATGTCCAAGGCCTACATAATCTAAGATCAAGTGCAAATGGGGACATTGGTGAGAAAGGATATGAATTTTTATGAGGATGAATGGTCCTCAAAATCATAGAAAAATCATATAGTGATTAATGAATGTGAAAATCTTGTTGTTCTAGATTCTGTTCTAAAATTGAAAACAAAATCAAATTCAGGTCAAAAATATTCCGGTCAAGGAATAGAGACCTCATTACTTACTAGTGTAGCCTCGAAGTTAAGATGGCTTACTCAAGCATTATAGGGTGTAGCCTCCCTTTTTTACTTTAATTGTAGTTTTTTAAAACAAAGTAAAGCGGAGTTCCAACTCGAAGGTACTCAGATATGTTATTGAAATAGCCCTTGAGATAAGAGTCTCTTGGAAGTACCACTTGTTGCTCTAAACCTGGTTGAAGCCTTGTAGTTAATGCAATTCTTGCAAAAGCAAAACCACTGAACACCAATAGGACTGCAACTTTCACTGCTGGTATGCTTAGTACAGGTGCATGGATATTCTTCATGTACTGCACCAAAAGGCAGGGTTTTTGGTGCCTCCTTCCTAAATTATCATGTTCAAGTTCAGTTGTTGATGGACTAACTCTAATGTAAGGAAAGAATTCAACTCTGTTTCCTTCTGTTCTTATCAAATCAAATGTCATAAGAGAAACAAATGCAGTCACTTGCAGTAAGAAGTCCACTAACACCGCAAGAGCTGCAAACATTGAGAACACTCGACACGCATGCATAGGGATGAAACTTCCAACTGCAAATGCCACAACCTCTGAAAGGGTTGGAAGTGTTATAGATGACCCCACTTCAGCAAGTGTGTTTCCCACTCGTTCTTCCAAGGCCAATTCGACTGGCTAGCGTTTAAGTGCATGCACTAAGATGCACATATTGTCAACTCCCACCGCGAGCACTAGAAATGGAATAACTTCAACAATAATTAAAGTGGACTTCGCTCCAAGTTCACTGAATAGCCCAATAGATCCAAGTACCGAAAGGACAACAACAAGAACCCCTGAGAAACCAAGTAACACCTTCGATGAAACATAAAGAGGTGAAAAGTGTGGTGAAATATCACCTAGTGTCATTGATATGTAGGCAAACATGAAAATGTAGTTCATCAATATGGTTACAACATCAGCAGTGCTCTGCCTCTTAAGTTGTTCCTGCACAGAACTTTCTGCAGAAAATGCACGAGTAAGATTGTGCAACTTTCCCATTGGAATAAGCTCTTCTTTCACTAAATGAATGAAAGAATTTTCCCATGCTAAAGCTTTTCCATTTTCATGTCCTGTCTTGTCCACAACATTATTAACAGGATATGTGATAGCAAATGCAGTAGCCTGTGAATAGTTGCTTCCCTTATAACCCCCTAATATTGTGCTTGGGTCAACAGGAGCATGATATGAAATCAAGCATGGCTCCGAAGATGTGTAATGCTCAAAGAAAAACAACGCATTTGAAGACCCTTCATAATCATCAAATAGTTTTGGTTTCATTTTATAGTATTGTAAAACAGTTTGACTAGCACACTCCCCACCAACTGGCTTCATGCAGATATCCTTTAGAGATACCAATGATCCAGAGTAGTTTCCTTGAATTCTATCCACCTTTTTCTGCATTTAAAATAATAACTTGATGTTCTTCTCTGTCGCAATACTTGGAGCTGGATTATCTTCTGAAACCTAATACTAGTCTTTGAAACCTAGTAATGGTCAATTGAGGAAAACAAGATTCTAAGACCCTAAATAAATCTCATCAAAATCAACAACCGTGAATAAATCCCCATGACTAAACTCCCAAACCACCGTGTATTACCTTGATTTTTCACCCATTTAAAAATCCTTTTCTAGAAGGCCTCAACATATCTCAACATTCATCCATCTGCCAATTAGAACTGATCAGCCAACATCCTGCACAACCCATTTAACCTTAAAATGCACATTATCTGATTCATGAAGCAGAGCAGAGCAGAGGAGGACCCTGTCAACTTCCTCTTATCATTCACTTCGTCTTAAAAAAAAATGGTCTGCAAAGTGGCCATTGAAGCAAAACCCCATAGACAAAAATAGCAAGCAAAACCCCACAGACAAAAATAGCAACAATGTTGCTTCCATATATATGGTAGCCAATGGGAAACTAGAATTCTCCTCGTTTAACCAAATCATAGAACTACAATTCCCTAACCTCTCTCTCTGTTGCCCTCATCTATTTAGCTGTTCATATTTCTCTTCTTGTTGCCAAAGTTTGCCCTGAAGTAGCTGCGGGTTCAAATCAAAGTGCACTGAAAGAAATATCTGAAGGAGAACCTATCATATAACATGCTCCAAAGCATTGCTTTCTACTTTAATACCCTCAGTGTGATACGAAAGATAACAAAAAATAAAGGTACGAAATTTGTTATCAACAAATAGTAAATTGGAAACTTATTTTCTCAGTTTTAAACTGTTATACATGGATGTAATGCAAAGGAGTTGAAATGATGGAAAATTTATTGACATTGTTGATAGGACAAATGCATAGAAAAAAGAAAATGAAACATAATTTTCTATATCTTGAACCAATTTCCTCATAGGATCTTAAAGGACAAAACATCAAAGAAATATTTTGTTGGTGAGAAGCCACAAGTATTACATATTTGTTTCTTTTTTCTTGTCAAATTTATATTCATATTCATGATGAGAAAATGATTAATATTGAACCGTTGAATATAAAGGGGATCTTTGTTGGGTATTATATGACGTCCAAGGCCTACATAATCTAAGTTCAAGTGCAAATGGGGACATTGGTGAGAAAGGATATGAATTTTTATGAGGATGAATGGTCCTTAATATCACAGAAAAATCATATAGTGATTAATGAATGTGAAAATCTTGTTGTTCTAGATTCTATTCTAAAATTGAAATAAAAATCAAAGTCAAGTCAGAAATATTCTAGTCAAGGAATAGAGACCTCATTACTTACTAGTGTAGCCTCGATGTTAAGATGGCTTACTCAAACATTATAGGGTGTAGCCTCCCTTTTTTACTTTAATTGTAGTTTTTTAAAACAAAGTAAAGCGGAGGTCCAACTCGAAGGTACTTAGATATGTTATTGAAATAGCCCTGGAGATAAGAGTCTCTTGGAAGTAACACTTGTTGCTCTAAACCTGGTTGAAGCCTTGTAGTTAATGCAATGCTTGCAAAAGCAAAACCACTGAACACCAATACGACTGCAACTTTCACTGCTGGTATGCTTAGTACATTTGCATGGATATTCTTCATGTACTGCACCAAAAGGCCAGGTTTTTGGTGCCTCCTGCCCAAATTATCATGTTCAAGTTCAGTTGTTGATGGACTAACTCTAATGCAAGGAAAGCAATCAACTATGTTTCCTTCTATTCTTATCAAATGAAATGTCATAAGAGAAACAAATGCAGTCACTTGTAGTAAGAAGTCCACTAACACCGCAAGAGCTGCAAACATCGAGAACACTCAACATGCAGGCATAGGGATGAAACTTCCAACTGCAAATGCCACAACCTCTGAAAGGGTTGAAAGTGTTATAGATGGCCCCACTTCAGCAAGTGTGTTTCCCACTCGTTCTTCCAAGGCCAATTCGACTGGCTGGCGTTTAAGTGCATGCGCTAAGATGCACATATTGTCAACTTCCACCGCGAGCACTAGAAATGGAATAAATTCAACAATAATTAAAGTGGACTTCACTCCAAGTGCACTGAATAGCCCAATAGATCCAGGTACCGAAAGGACAACAACAAGAACCCCTGACAAACCAAGTAACACCTTCGATGAAACATAAAGAGGTGAAAAGTGTGGCGAAATATCACCCAGTGTCACTGATATGTAGGCAAACATGACAATGTAGCTGATCAATATGGTTACAACATCAGCAGTGCTCTCCCTCTTAAGTTCTTCCTGCACAGAACTTTCTGCAGAAAATGCAAGAGTAATATTGTGCAACTTTTCCATTGGAATAAGCTCTTATTTCACTAAATGAATGAAAGAATTTTCCCATGCTAAAGCTTTTCCATTTTCATGTCCTGTCTTGTCCACAACATTATTAACATGATATGTGATAACAAATGCATTAGGCTGTGAATAGTTGCTTCCCTTGTAACCCCCTAATATTGTGCTTGGGTCAATAGGAGCATGATATGAACTCAAGCATGGCTCCGAAGATGTGCAATGCTCAAAGCAAAACAATGCATGTGAAGACCCTTCATAATCATCAAACAGTTCTGGTTTCATTTTATAGTATTGTAAAACTGTTTGACTAGCACACTCCTCACCAAATGGCTTCATGCAGATATCCTTTAGAGATACCAATGATCCAGAGTAGTTTCCTTGAATTCTATCCACCTTTTTCTGCATTTAAAATAATAACTTGATGTTCTTCTCTGTCACAATACTTGGAGCTGGATTATCTTCTGAAACCTAATACTAGTCTTTGAAACCTAGTAATGGTCAATTGAGGAAAACAAGATTCTAAGACCCTAAATAAATCTTATCAAAATCAACAACCGTGAATAAATCCCCATGACTAAACTCCCAAACCAATTTGTATTACCTTGATTTTTCACCCATTTAAAAATCCTTTTCTAGAAGGCCTCAACATATCTCAACATTCATCCATCTTCCAATTAGAACTGATCATCCAACATCCTGCACAACCCATTTAACCTTAAAATGCACATTATCTAATTCATGGAGCAGAGCAGAGCAGAGGAGGACCCTGTCAACTTCCTCTTATCATTCACTTCGTCTTAAAAAAAATTGGTCTGCAAAGTGGGCACTGAAGCAAAACCCCACAGACAAAAATATTAAGCAAAACCCCACAGACAAAAATAGCAACAACGTTGTTTCCATATATATGGTAGCCAATGGGAAACTAGAATTCTCCTCGTTTAACCAAATCATAGAACTACAATTCCCTAGCCTCTCTCTCTATTGCCCTCCTCTATTTAGCTGTTCATCTTTCTCTTCTTGTTGCCAAAGGTTTCCCTGAAGTAGCTGCAGGTTCAAATCAAAGTGCACTGAAAGAAATATCTGAAGGAAAACCTATCATATAACTTGCTCCAAAGCATTGCTTTCTGCTTGAATACCCTCGGTTTGATATGAAATATAACAAAAAATAAAGTTACGGAATTTGTTATCAACAAATAGTAAATTGAAAACTTATTTTTCTCAGTTTTAAACTGTTATACATGGATGTAATGCAAAGGAGTTGAAATGATGGAAAATTTCTTGACATTGTTGTTAGGACAAATGCACAGAAAATAGAAAATGAAACATAATTTTCTATATCTTGAACCAATTTCCTCATAGGATCTTAAAGGACAAAACATCAAAGAAATATTTTGTTGGTGAGAAGCCACAAGTATTACATATCTGTTTCTTTTTTCTCGTCAAATTTATATTCATATTCATGATGAGAAAATAATTAATATTGAACCCTTGAATATAAAGGGGATGTTTTTTGGATAGATTATGACGTCCAAGGCCTACATAATCTAAGTTCAAGTGAAAATGGGGACATTGGTGAGAAAGGATATGAATTTTTATGAGGGTGAATGGTCCTTAAAATCATAGAAAAATCATACAGTGAATAATGAATGTCAAAATCTTGTTGTTCTAGATTCTGTTCTAAAATTGAAAACAAAATCAAAGTCAGGTTAGAAATATTCCAGTCAAGGAATAGAGACCTCATTAATTACTAGTGCAGCCTCGAAGTTAAGATGGCTTACTCAAACATTATAAGGTGTAGCCTCGAAGTTAAGATGGCTTACTCAAACATTATAGGGTGTAGCCTCCCTTTTTTACTTTAATTGTAGTTTTTTAAAACAAAGTAAAGCGGAGGTCAAACTCGAAGGTACTGAGATATGTTATTGAAATAGCCCTGGAGATAAGAGTCTCTTGGAAGTACCACTTGTTGCTCTAAACCTGGTTGAAGCCTTGTAGTTAATGCAATGCTTGCAAAAGCAAAACCACTGAACACCAATAGGACTGCAACTCTCACTGCTGGTATGCTTAGTATAGGTGCATGGATATTCTTCATGTACTGCACCAAAACGCCAGGTATTTTGTGCCTCCTGCCCAAATTATCAGGTTCAAGTCCAGTTGTTGATGGACTAACTCTAATGCAAGGAGAGCAATCAACTCTGTTTCCTTCTGTTCTTATCAAATCAAATGTCATAAGAGAAACAAATGCAGTCACTTGCTGTAGGATGTCCACTAACATCGCAAGAGCTGCAAACATCGAGAACACTCAACACGCAGGCATTGGGATGAAACTTCCAACTGAAAATGCCACAACCTTTGAAAGGGTTGAAAGTGTTATAGATGGCCCCACTTCAGCAAGTGTGTTTCCCACTCGTTCTTCTAAGGCCAATTCGACTGGCTGGCATTTAAGTTTATGCGCTAAGATGCACATACTGTCAACTCCCACCGCGAGCACTAGAAATGGAATAAATTCAATAATAATTAAAGTGGACTTCACTCCAAGTGCACTGAATAGCCCAATAGATCCAGGTACCGAAAGGACAACAACAAGAACCCCTGAAAAACCAAGTAACACCTTCGATGAAACATAAAGAGGTGAAAAGTGTGGTGAAATATCACCCAATGTCATTGATATGTAGGCAAACATGACAATGTAGCTGATCAATATGGTTACAACATTAGCAGTGCTCTCCCTCTTAAGTTCTTCCTACACAGAACTTTCTGCAGAAAATGCAAGAGTAAGATTGTGAAACTTTGCCATTGGAATAAGCTCTTCTTTCACTAAATGAATGAAAGAATTTTCCCATGCTAAAGCTTTTCCATTTTCATGTCCTGTCTTGTCCACAACATTATTAACAGGATATGTGATAACAAATGCAGTAGCCTGTGAATAGTTTCTTCCCTCGTAACCCCCTAATATTGTGCTTGGGTCAACAGGAGCATGATATGAACTCAAGCATGGCTCCGAAGATGTGTAATGCTCAAAGCAAAACAACGCATGTGAAGACCCTTCATAATCATCAAATAGTTCTGGTTTCATTTTATAGTATTGTAAAACAGTTTGACTAGCACACTCCTCACCAATTGGCTTCATGCAGATATCCTTTAGAGATACCAATGATTCAGAGTAGTTTCCTTGAATTCTATCCACCTTTTTCTGCATTTCAAATAATAACTTGATGTTCTTCTCTGTCACAATACTTGGAGCTGGATTATCTTCTGAAACCTAATACTAGTCTTTGAAACCTAGTAATGGTCAATTGAGGAAAACAAGATTCTAAGACCCTAAATAAATCTTATCAAAATCAACAACCGTGAATAAATCCCCATGACTAAACTCCCAAACCACTGTGTATTACCATGATTTTCACCCATTTAAAAATCCCTTTCTAGAAGGCCTCAACATATCTCAACATTCATCCATCTTCCAATTCGAACGTATCAGCCAACATCCTGCACAACCCATTTAAACTTAAAATGCACATTATCTAATTCATGGAGCAGAGCAGAGTAGAGGAGGACCCTGTCAACTTCCTCTTATCATTCACTTCGTCTTAAAAAAAATTGGTCTGCAAAGTGGGCATTGAAGCAAAACCCCACAGACAAAAATAGCAACAACGTTGCTTCCATATATATTTTAGCCAATGGAAAACTAGAATTCTCCTCGTTTACCCAAACCATAGAACTACAATTCCCTAGCCTCTCTCTCTATTTCCCTCATCTATTTAGCATCTATTTAGCTATTCATCTTTCTCCATTATGGCTTCAAAGTTCAATGCATTCACAATGAATGTTTTGGGACCTGATTAAATTGTTTTGGTCGATGCATTCCTTGGTAGTGCCACTCAGCTCCTTAATCTGAACTTAACGTGTAAACATCCCATTCTACTAACGTGTAAAGATCCCTTTCTCTAACAAGAAACACTTTACAGTCGTTATTAATACTATGATACAGACCACGAGATGCATCAAGGATCTTATTTATGATTTATGTTTGTTTATATTTTTCTATAGTTGATTGGACTATTTCCATAAGGAGTTCATGCTAGTAAACTTCCTTGTAGACCCATAAAATAAATATGTTCATAATCATTTAAATTCATTTCCTACAAGTTTTCATATCAAAGGACTTACCCATGGCATGATCAATGCACCACTAAAGAAAATGAAAAGAAAACACTTCTACACTTATTTTTCTTTACTTAATTAAGATGACAAGCATCTCCCAGAGCAGAAGCATCTCAACCCAGTTGTGCTAACTTTATACCGATACTTCGTTCCCTGGACATAAAATTCCAAGAGAAATGTGTCTGTGCAGTTACAACTTGCCATCTTGCTAAGAATTTTAACGTACTTTGTTTGGTTACTTTGAATCCCTTGTGTGCAGAAGGATGAGTTGGAATATTAACATTTAAGGAATAGTCTTTGGGATAAACACCCTTCTGCATATATCGCAGTACTACATATATTAATAGTATGGAGATTTTAGCAGCTTCCTTAAAGTCAGTGTCACTTCTTTGAGCTTTCCTCCAATTCAAGGAAATCACTATAGAAGGAACTCCATTAAGACGATATTCTCTATATCTTGCAAATTTGATGTCCACAATTAGATCCTTTGTTGATTCCACTGATTACCATGACAAGCTTTAACCCAAGAAAAAGTGCTACAAACAAACCTAGTGAAACACAATTAGATGGCATCCCAGAAACTTCATAAGTAGTAGCACCCTTGATGTCAACCACAGTTGCAACAATATTTTCATGAAATGTAGTAGAATGGCTTACTCGAAATTTGTCCTGATCAGGAGCAAAAACATTGAGATTTCACCTTGTTGATTTCTTGTGGAAGTTTGTAAATGAGTTTATGACTTTGATATTTCAATTACTATAAAATTGTGATGAATTGTTAGCACTGAATTTGATTGAGCTTGCTTTAGTATTTGGTTTTGTTTTCTTCCTATAAAATAATTGTGTATATTCTAATAACCAGAAATCCTAAACTATTGATATAGACTTATGTCATCTTAAATGATTTGTGAAATTTATGGATGTCAAAATCATGCGTAATTGAAAAGCAAGGAGTATAATTATTTCATGCCTAACCTTCCCACACTGACACACAACTATAATTATTTCATGCCTAATTGAAAAGCAAGGAGTATAATTGTGATGTGTAGCACTTTTTATATGAGAGCTCTTCCTCCGTAAAATGAAACTCATGGTACTAGATTTACAGTCAGCGTAAGGCAGATTTACAGTCAGATTTTAATACACAATATACAGTCAGATTTACAGTCAGATTTTAATACAAAATATACAGTCAGATTTACAGTCAGCGTAAGGCAGATTTACAGGCAGATTTACAGTCACATTTACAGTGAGATTTTAATACACAATATATATTTTTTAAATTTTTTACATAAAATTTTATGTTTATCATATCAAATATTTCATATTTATAAGAAAGATTAAGTTTCTAAGAGTTTAATATCTTTTAATATGTAGCAATATCTTTTAATATGTAGCTATATTTTTAATAGACAATATATTAAAGGGAAAGATAATAAGATAACTTTTTTGTAAGTTAGTAAAGTTTCAATATATTACTAAATAAACATACAAAAAAAATAGTAGCTAGTTTACCAAACCAGCTGTAGAAGAAGATTCTCTTTGTCACACAGTTAACCAGGCATGCCATTAGATTTTTTTGTTCTCTTTGTCACACATTTAACCAGACATGCCCTTAGATTTTTCTGTCTTTACTTTCCCTTATATAGTTCAAAAAATTTCCCCTTCCCACTGCTACTGTATGTAGGTTTGCCTATCTGAATAGCTATATAACTTTGATATTCAGACCTAAACTTGACAAAATAACTACAATACTACCTATATAAACATAACACAAAACTAAACAAAAGATTGGTTGATGCCATGATCAACTAACACAATATTATTTGCTTGGAGTTGTTATCGTCATTGGCCCCGTTGTTGGGTCCTCTACAAGGGTTGTCGTTGGAGCCTCTAGGGTTTACAGTGGACAGCCGCCTACATCGGAAGCCTCTCGAACTCAATACTTCCTCAAGCGGGCCAAATCTCCTATCTCTACACCAATCGATATATCCACACTATCGATATAATTTAGATAGATTGAGAACATTTTGTTAAGATCCCCAATTCTACCAACATGCAATTTCTCTATGTTAACCAAACCCTTGAGAGCCTCTTCAATTCCTTTTAGGTGTTGGTCTATAGATTTTAACTCGATTTCTGTCTTGAGTTGCCTCTTTTTCCTCTACTCCGCTGCCTCTGCTTGCAGCTTTTCCACTAGAGTCTTGACATGCCAAGCAGTCTCCAAGGTCTTTTGGCACACAGTCATCTATGTTTTGGATTTCCCTTTGTTGATGATCCAATCTCCTTCCTCCTCTATTCTACCATCAAAGATAACCCTAAAATATCTTCGAACCTCACTTTCCTAGATTTCCACTATATCCTTCCCTTTTGTGTGACTGTTTAGCAACAACCTCCGCTGCTTCCTCCATGCATGTATGTTTGCAAAACTCAAAGCCCTGAGCATCCGCTCAGGAACTACCTCTTGGCCTACTAGCATCACTCTAGCTCTTACTCATTGCACTCCTTGATAACTGAATTTCCCTCATAGAAATTACTATCACCAACTCACAATTACACCACCTTTCAATGCTTTGCCTTATGTCGATGAAGCCTGCTCCCTAGCTATGATTTAAAGATGACACCCTAGATGAGACTTTCCTCACCGATATTTGAGTACTTTCCCTCTCCATTTTTAGTAACTCTGACCTGCTAGCGATGTTGTTGTTCATTCGTGTGTACTTATGGACATCCTTCCTCTCATTTTCCCCTGCGAGCATTTTGTTCAAAATCATAATCACCCCGACCTTGCTCTTGTATGTTTCCCCTCTTGATTTCGTACCTTCCCACTCCTCTTGCCACATATCCTATTAATGAGACAATCACACTAAAAATCTATTATGGGGGAAATCCTCTCCTTCCCATGATTAACCATCACTCTATCCTTGTATTTTAGAGACATACCCCTTCTCGTTTCCGAAGTATGTCCACAATGAAGGATTATTTGTTCGTATGAACTGGTAGATCACTGTCCCGATTCAGGCCCACCCCTTCTCTATCAACCTGCCTTAATGGCGTGGAGTGATCTCTCTCTGCCAACCTTTGGCTTTCGTCCTTTAGCTAGCCCTCTAAAAACTTGCACATCACGTCGGTGAGCAAATGGACATTATCTACCCCTTCATTTTCCACCCTATCCACCAACACATTCGAAAACCACTGAACTAAGGTGAATTACATGGTTTTCAACACCTCCAGATGTTTTTGAATGCGTTGGATTAATGGGGGCAAGTGTCAGTTCCATGTTACTTTACTTATTTGTGTGCCACATTGTAACTTACGTGTCACTTGAATGATAAGAGGTGCAGTTCGTACTAGGTCTAGTTCCATGGGAGTTTGCATGGGCTTACAGTCATTCATATGTGATTTCTCAATAAGTGTCTTGGCATATTTTCTTTTATATACAAATATCCAGTGATGTATGTGTCACACCTCCAAACCAAGACAGTAATGCAATAGACCAAGATCGGTCATGTCAAAGGACCTTTTCAAATCCTGCCAGAATTCTCTTCTCATAACTACCTATGATTACTAAGTCATCGACATACAGAACGATGATCACAATATCCCCCCTTGATCTTTGCAATAGAGGTTAGGATCATAAGGGCTTCTCTTTTAGCCATGCTGTGCAAAATGCTCATCAATTTTTATGTACCAGGCTCTGGGACTCTGTTTTATACCATAGAGATATTTGGTTAACTTACACACCGTTGTTTCTTGTGGAGGTGCTACCTTTCATTGATTTCTCAATTCAACATTGGGTGGAGATTCTCAGGTACGAGATCGACAGATCGTAGAGAAAGTTCCCACAATAATTCCGTTTAAGCAAAATATAATGCTATATTTTGCAAATATATCAAATGGATACTGCCATGTAGTAAATCTCCGGAAAGAGTATCTAAAAGCATATTTCAAGATATTTACACCATGCATAGGTAAAAAAAAAGGGCATATATGTTTAAATCCCTCCCATCAAAGTACCTTGAGGTCCCTCTAATGGTGCAAGCCGAGAAGAAATCCAATTAGGAAAAAATTGTATCAAACCTTGAGGATAGGGTGAAAAAATGGAATGTCAAAGCCCTAAACCTGGTTGGTCATCTGATTCTAACAAACACAGTGCTACAAGATATTCCAAGGTATATGTTATCTATCCTCCCTTCTCTCAAAGGAGTACTACAAAAGATCAGGGACATCCAAAGGAACTTCTTGTGGTGAGGGGTAGAGGTGAAACGAAAATGGGTGCTAGTGGCCTTAAATAGAGTACAAACCAAAAGATGCAGGTGGGCTAGGTCTTCAAGATCCAGAGGTAACCAACAAAGAAAATGTAGCAAAATTATGGTGGAGATGGTTAAAAGGGGGGTCAACACCTTCGGAAAGGCTTTGGAAATCAAAATATGCACCTAATTTCCATACAAAAAAGTTAGTCTATTTATCAAGTTCCACTCAGGGGTGAGCAATTTGGAATTTAGCATGGAATAAAAGAGGTATCATGCAAAAACACTATTCTGGGAAATCAGAAATGGAAAGGAGGCCCTATTTTGGGATGATGCGTGGTAGAAACAAGCTAAGTTATGTAGGGAGGAATGGCATCCCTTCAAACTAAGCACAGAAATATGAGAGTATATAGAATTCCACCAATTCTAGGATCAAGGACTAGAAAATAAGAAATGGCGGCGATGGAATTTTAATATCTTTCGACGGCCAACCCAAAATGACTTAACTATTGAGTATCTAACAGAGGAACTAAGAAAACGAAGAATTATGTTCTATAATGACCAAGACCAACTTAAATGGGGGAAAGAAGAAGATGTGGAGTTACATCTCAAGGAAGTCAAAGCTTATCTTAGTGAGGGATATATTGGTACAAATGATCCATCGTGGAGAAAAATCTGGATGGTGCAACATTGGCCATAAATTAAAATTTTCATGTCATTGATTTTACACCAGAAGGTCCTAACTTGGGACAAACTTATAAAGAGATGATTTATAGGTTCCTCTTTGTGTTTCCTCTCTGAAAACACAAAAGAGAGGCTTAATCATTTACTCAACACCTGTAACTATATGGAGGCACTATGGGACTAATTAGCCTCAATATTTAGATAAAGAAACCAAAGTCGAGAGAGCATACAAGAAACAATAAAGAAATGGCGGGTGCATTATACAAAAAACGAGGTGATGAACCTTACCTGAAATTTCATTCGAGGTTTCATCCTTTGGGAAATTTGGAAGGAGCACAATAGATGAATATTCTCTTATAATAAGCTCCCTGTTGGCAACCTAGTGGAAGGAAAAATGTGTCAGCTAAAGGAAACATTAATTAGTACGGGAAATCAACCATTAGAGGAACAACCACCCCCCCAAGGAAACGCAAATTTTGAAGTGATGAGGCTTCATGTTTCACCCTGTTTTCCCCAAATAAATAGAGTCTAGCAGGAAGAATTATTCATTACTTTCCCCTCTTACAAGCAAACACTCGGCAAAAAAAGGATTTCGCACCTCGGAGTTTTTTTGTAGGATAAAGGGAATGGTGAGTGGGTATCCTGTAGTAGCTGCATTGGTCTTATTAGCATTACTCCACTTTTCATATGGGTCTTCACAACAAATAATCACCATTACACTTTGTTGATTTGTTTTAAAAATAAACATAACATGCAATAGATTTCTTTTGGGATGCAATGTTGTTGTTGGTAGTATGATTGTATTTGTGCCACGTGTAAAGCTAATATGCGTTAAATTTCTTTCACCTTGCAATATTTTTATTGGAAATGTGCTTGTGTTTGGGTTAGAAACTATGCTATATTTCTTTTTCTTTGCAATAGTGTTGTTGTCAATTTGGTTGTTTATGATAAAAGGAAATCTAGCAAGTGTTAGATTTCCATCACTTTGGCAATGTTATTGGAAATGTTGTGCTTGTGTTTGGGCTAGAAGTTGTGTTAGATTTCTTTTGCTATGTAATTTTGTTGTTTTCAATTTGGTTGTTTATTATAGGAGGAAATATAACACGTGTTAGATCTCTTTCACCTTGGTAATGTGCTTATGTTTGTGTTAGAAGGAAATATAGCATGCACTATATTTCTTCTGACATAAAATGTTGTTATTGGTAGTATGCTTGTATTTATGCTACATGTAAAGCTAGCATGCATTAAATTTATTTTACCTTGCGACATTGTTATTGGAAATGTGATTATGTTTGTGATAGAAGTTGTTGGATTTTGTTGGTTTTTGTTTGCCCTACAATGTTATTGTTGCCAATGTGCTTTTGTTTGTGCTAGAATTAAATCAAGCGTATGCTAGATATCTTCTACACTGCAATGTTATTTTTGGCAATGTGATTGTGTTTGTGCTACAATAAACTCTAGAATGTGTAAGATTTCTTTTACTTTGAAATTTTTTTGTGAGTAATATGCTTCTATTTACGTTAGAAGAAAATTTAGCATGTGGTGGATTTCCTTCGCCTTAGAATATTGTTATTGGCAATGTGTTTGTGTTTGTGCTAGAAGGAAATCTAGCCTGTGCTAGATTTATATGACCATGTAATGTTGCTTCTAGCAATATGCTTATGTTTGTAGTAGAAGGAATGATATTGATTGTTAGCTTTCGTTTGAGGAAACAATGTTTCATTACATACAACATGACTGCCATAATATTTTTATTTTTGCATTTATATTACTTTTTCGGAAGTTGTGTGGTTTTGGGGAAATATAAAGTCACACTTTACATGGTTCATTCTAGAAAAAATATAATTTTTGTGATACTTTATGTTCTTTCATTGTATTTTGCTATTATTTTATCTAAAGAAAACTAAGAATATACATGACTATAAGAGATAAATTTTGTGTATATATGTTGTTATTTTGGTCTATACAATGTCTTAAGAGAACTTCTCACTCTACAATGTTTCTATGTGCTCGAGTTTGCACTAAAATGAAATCTAACACATGTTAGATTTTATTTTACATTGCAATGTTGTTAATGCTAACATGTTTCTATTTAGGCTAAAAGAAAATCTAGCTTCTGCTATATTTTTTTTTCGTGTAGTGTTGTCATTGGAGATATTTATATGTTTGTTATAAGTAAATGCAATTCTGAGTAAATTTTTCTCACCCTACAATGTTGTTATGTGATTAATTTCGCATTAGAAGGAATTATAGTATGAATTATATTTCTTTCATCTTGTAATGTTGTTATTTGCAACGTTCTTGTGTTTTTTGTAAGAGGAAATCTTTATACAATATCCTATTCTTAGACCACATATTCCATATGAAGGGACTTCTAATCATTTCAAGGTTTAAATTTTTTATATTGTAACAATAGTCTATGTAGGCATGGACTAAGACTTCATAGTCTCTAAAAGGCAAGGTCAAATGTCCTAGGAAATATTATTATTCCAATTACTTTATTGGCACTGTGTTTATGTTTTTGCTTTACAATACAATGTTGTTGTTGGCAATCTTCTTGTAGAAGATAGAATATAGTCTAGCATGAGTTTCATTTCCTTTGCCTTGCAATATTTTAATGACAATATGTTTGTGGTTTGTGGTAGAAGGAGATCTAGCTTGTGCTATATTTATTTTGTTTTGCGATGTTTTTCTTGGAAATATGAATGTGTTCGTGCTAAAAATAATTCTAGCACGTGCTAGATTTCTTTCGCCCTACAATTTTTTTTTTTGACAATATCCATGCATTTGTAATAGAAATAAATCTAGGATGCAAATATTTCTTTTGCTTTGCAAGATTCTTGTTGGCAATATGCTTTTGTTCATGTTAGAAGTAATTCTATCACATTCTATATTTATTTCACCTTGCAAAGTTGCTATGTGTTTATCTTTGTGCTAGACAAAGATCTAGAAGAAAATATAATGATTGCCATAGTTAATGTTCTTTCATTGTGTTTTGCTATTATTTTATCTAAAGCAAACTAAGAATATACATGACTATAAGAGATAAATTTTGTGTATATATGTTGTTATTTTGGTCTATACAATGTCTTAAGAGCACTTCTTACTCTACAATGTTTTTATGTGCTCGAGTTTGCACTAAAATGAAATCTAATAGATGTTAGATTTTATTTTACATGGCAATGTTGTTAATGCTAACATGTTACTGTTTAGGCTAAAAGAAAATCTAGCTTGTGCTAGTTTTTTTTGTCGTGTAGTGTTGTCATTGGAGATATTTATATGTTTGTTATAAGTAAATGTAATTCTAAGTAAATTTTTCTTACCCTACAATGTTGTTATGTGATTAATTTCGCATTAGAAGGAATTATAGTATGAATTATATTTTTTTCACCTTGTAATGTTGTTACTTGCAATGTTCTTGTGTTTTTTATAGGAGGAAATCTTTGTACACTATCCCATTCTTAGACCACATATTCCATATGAAGGGCCTTCTAATCATTCCAAGGTTTAATTTTTTTTATATTATAACAATAGTCTATGTAGGCATGGACTAAAACTTCATAGTCTCTAAAAGGAAAGGTCAAATGTCCCAGGAAATATTATTATTCCAATGACATTATTGACATTGTGTCTATGTTTTTGCTTTACAATACAATGTTGTTGTTGGCAATCTTCTTGTATGTGATAGAATATAGTCTAGCATGGGTTTCATTTCCTTCGCCTTGCAATATTTTAATGACAATATGTTTGTTGTTTGTGGTAGAAGGATGTCTAGCTTGTGCTATACTTATTTTGTTTTGCAATGTTTTTCTTGGAAATATGAATGTGTTCGTGCTAAAAATAATTCTAGCACGTGCTAGATTTCTTTCACCTTACAATGTTTTTTTGACAATATCCATGCGTTTGTAATAGAAATAAATATAGGATGCAAATATTTCTTTTTCTATGCAAGATTCTTGTTGGCAATATGCTTTTGTTCATGTTAGAAGTAATTCTATCACATTCTATATTTATTTCACCTTGCAAAGTTGCTATGTGTTTTTCTTTGTGGTAGACAAAGATCTAGAAGAAAATATAATGATTTCCATAGTTAATGTTCTTTCATTGTGTTTTGATATTATTTTATCTAAAGCAAACTAAGAATATACATGACTATAAGAGATAAATTTTGTGTATATATGTTGTTATTTTTGTCTATACATTTTTTTTTGTTTATTCACAATGTAATGTCTTTTGGAAATGTTCTTATGCTTGTGCTGGAAGGAAACCTAGTAGATATTTTCTTTCCTATATTCACGATTAAAAGAATATAAAAAATTATTTCGGGGTGCCCTTTTTCTAACCTTAATTAGCTATTATTGTGAGTTATACAATTGTTATTGTTCTTGTTCATTTTGTTACACATATAATTATGCGAATAGTTGTAGTATTTATAAATTCATATTTTCTTCAATAATTCGAAATTGTGATAACAATTTTTTTACTTTATTTTCAGATACCATGGACTATGAAGCTAGCGAGAATTCAAAGGAAGCATCCAAGGAAAAAGGAAGTTCAAGAAAAACGACACCAAATTCTTTAATTGGTATGACAATTTTAATTTATACTTTGTTAAAATTGTTAGACACTGTGTTAATAACTGGTTGTTGATTAATAAAACCCATGGAAATAGCCTTAGGATTGGGGTTTTAATGAGTACAACCCATACTAACATGGGTATTTTTTTCCAAGAAATTTTAAATATGTGATAACTTTTGGTGTCATATACTAAACTTGCATAACATATGTACTCATTTATTATTGTGCGTGTAAATGAAAATCGTGTATTATAAGGTTGTTTAATACTATTTGTTATTTCATATCTTCCATTAATATTTCTTTCTAGAAACCGTGGAAACTGGTGGGCTTGAAATTTGAAGTAAAGTAGTGAAGACAAAAAGAAAAACAAGTGATCTACAAATGATGGTCCCTTCAACTGGTATGGTGGTTTTATATTTTATGTACTCTTTTAGAAATGGTTGGATTATGTGGTTTCTTTTCTTATCAGTTTTACCTAGGTGATAACTTTTGGTGTCATATAGTAAACTTGCATAGCATATGTACTCATTTATTATTGTGCATGTAAATGGAAATCATATATTATAAGGTTGTTTAAATATATTTAGTA
>APFE031109959.1:37168-50589 GCA_000404065.3 Pinus taeda | reverse complement strand
GAAAGGAACATAATGAAAAATCAAGCTGGTAGTCTCGGTTTTGAGATCCAGTGGGAAATCTCTGTGTATATGTGTTTTATGGGTTATGCTCTCGCATTTTTATTTTTTTCTTGTGATCTAGAATTCGTATGCAGGTAATTTCTGTACGGGGTTAAAACCTACACGTCATACAAATACGGGCTTCCCAATACAATCCCTGATATATCCAATGGCATAACGTCTAATTCGACTTCATCAATGAAATTAGAAGTGATTGCAAACTTGAAAACACATTTCTGGGTGACCTAGAAATTGGCATCCTTTGTTATCCAACCTAATCGATACTGTTTATGGTGGAGCACAGTTTACAGATTCATTTTCTTAACCAAATCCACGGAAAATAAGTTGGCATGAGATCCACTGTCAAACAACGTATCGATCTTTGTATGTTTTGAAATAACTCAGATATGCAATATCTCTATTTGGTTTTCCTCATTTGAAACGTTGTGGGAATTATTTGTTGCGTTGGTACTGGCTACAGCTTCCTCTTTGTTGACCTCTTTGCTTTCTTTTTCCACGGATTTTCCCTTCGTGACTATGGCTATGATTTTTGTTTCATCTCCTAAGTTTGAACCCAAGTCTTGTTGTGTAGTAGCATTGGTCTTTTGTTTCCCTTTATTGTTGGGTTTCTTTGATTGTAATTCTAGATGAAGCTTCCAACAATGTGCTTCATCATGTCCTTCCTTGGAACCATTCTTGCACATGGGTTTCTCCCCTTCTTTCTTAACAGAAGCAATTTTCTTCTGCTTTCCTTTTAATTTCTTCCCTTTTTCACCACTTTGAAATGGCTTCTTCTTACCTTCTTCCAATACATTTTTCCCTCTTTCTTCAAGGTGTGTAGCTTGAACACAAACCTCATCAAGATTTGTGGGACTGAACATAAGAATGGTATGTCGAAGATAGCTATGCAACCCTCCTATGTATTTCATCAAGGTATCTTATGATTGTAAGTCTACTCCTAGCATAAGAGCTCTTTTGACCTTTCAACTATTTTAAATTTTCTAATTCATAATTGCTTTATGCATATGAGCTAAAAGGTAGAATTGTCTTTTTATAGTAGCAATGAAATCAGACCAAGAAATAGAGATCTTACCATTTTTTATCTTGTCTTGAGTCCTTGCTTCCCACCATACAAGTTTTTCACTCTCCATTCTCAATGAAGCCAACTGAATTTTGATATCATCCTCTTGAAGGTTCTAAATTCTACAATACATCTCCAACTAACAAATCCAGTTATCCAACTTCTCGGCATTCACTTCACCATTGTACATAGAAAACTTGAATTTAAAATAAAGCTTCAAAAAATGTGATTTACCAACCCCTTTTGAAGAATGATGATGAGTATGAGTAATGATGGTATTTGTGGAAGAGTGTGAATATGCTTTCGAAGAAGAAGATGAAGAAGATGGTGGAGTTTTTCCTCCATTCCCATTACCTCCTTTTCCATCACCTCCTCTTGAAGAGCCTTCTCCTTTGGGTGGCTTGAACTTTCTCCTTGCAATCTATTGTTCCTCTCTTTAGAGAGGACCTTAACCATCTCTGTCATATGAAAGAAATCCTTTCTGAAGGTCTTCTCATCTTCTGTCATGATAGGTTCTCCTTCATGAGACATAATCTCTGGAGACTCAACTACAACTTGAGGTTGTACTAGTGTTGGAATCTCAACTGCAACTTCTGCAACTTGACACTATACTGGTGTAGAATACTTTGGCAACCTTTCTTGTCTTCCACTTGACCCAACTTCAGGGATTTCAACCAGCTTTCCTTCACCTCTTTTGAGCTTTAACCTTGTAAGCTTGACATAAACTTGCAAACAATTAAATCCTTCTTTGACAAACAAATATAGTAATCAAAGCTAGAGCTATGATACCAATTTGATCTGAATTGGAGTAGATTAGTAATGTTGTTCTAATTACCCATTCAGAAATAAACCCAAGCTACTTATTATTTACTTTTTCAAGTGCTTAAGGATTCAAAACTTTTGCATAATTAACAAATTCCCATGAGAGTTTCTTATGTAAATGTTATAAACTGTTTAACATAAAAAAAAATATGTTGAACAACAACAATATAACAACAAATTATATCAAAATATAACACATGGCAAGCACATGATAAAGGATTTCACCCCTCCTGGCCTACCTCTCCTTGGTCCAGCTTCCAATGGCTAGGGCCTCTCTATTATGCTTAAATTACATCAAAAGTGTGTTTACAATGCTCAGTTGCCTCTGAAAACTGTCTCAATGAGTTCAGAATACCCAAAACTACTAGAATTCACTATTTTTGCATCAAATTTGGAGAAGAACTAAAGGAGTTATGACCTCTCCTAGTTATTCCTTTATTCATTCCACAAAATGCTCTAAAACTGGCAGAAAACTAAAAATTAGCCGCAAAATCCGCTAACTGGGAAAGAATTTCGCCACGCCGCGGGCCATATTTTTCCAGTCGTATTGCAAATCACAATCGGTGGATTTCAGTGGGCAGAATGTCTTGTTTACCCAATGAAATGTTGCAATTACGATATCACGGACCCGCCAAACTATTAAATTGTGACATATAATGTTATTGCGCCTAGGGTCTTTCGCACTCGGGACTTAACTTGCACCGGGGACGATTCTTGTTACTGCTATGATTTCGATATGTGATCGTGTCGTGTTGCATCACATCGCTAACCTTGTCGGGGCCGGGGTCGATACTTGTACGTTGATCCCTTTCACTGATTGCGATTGCGAATTGATCACATCGCAACCCAACCTATTAGGGGTCGATTTCTAACACCTTTTCCACTTACCATTGCGATATGAAATTTTTGAGGGCCAATGGCAGGTTGCCACTTGGTACCTCCTCATTGGCTGAAGACCTACCACATCATCCCAATCCTGCCATGTAGGCAAGTCAAACCTGAAATTTGACTTTCTCTAGCTTCTACATACGAACTCAGATTTGAGTGTCGTTCACACCGTTGGATTCAAAATGATGAGATCTTCAATCTGAAGATGATTTTGAGAAGATCCTGAAACTTTTAGTTTTGGGCATATTTCTGAGTACCTGATCATTTACTAGCTTGATCAAGCTTATGGTCACAAGGTGGCAAGCTTCTGGCCGCTGGCACTGCTCAGTGTCATGCTTTGTTCATCCATGTGTGAGACAATCTAGCTAATGATTTCCGCACATGGGAAGGTGGGATACTTGCATGCAACCTTGTATAACCCTGACTTCTAGATGCTAAGATAAACATGTCGGTCCTCTAAGTCTACCTCAAAGTTCTTTGCAAAAGTGTCTTTAATATGTTTCCATGTCAATGATTATCCCTTATCTGTAAACAACTAAGTATCTATACACACTGGAAAACCAATTGATGTTTGCTAAATTGCTTCCCCAGTACTACTCTTGGTGGTTTCCTTTGATGCAAATCTCTCAGATGTCATGGTAATAGTGACTTCTGGAGAGCTACTCAACAATTGTTGTACCTGTGGAATAGAAAGGACACTCATTGCAAGAAAATGCCAATTTTAAGAAAAGAAACTTATAAGGCAAGTTCAGACAGCAAACCAAGCACTAGATGGGTAGTATTGCGTAATTTTTCCTGATAAGGGGGACTGGGTGCCTGTGGGAACTACGCACTACACAATCCCAATAGACAAGGTAGAAGCCTATTGGTTGAAACTACGCAATGCGTAGTTTAGCCTAGGAGAGACTGCGCATTGTGTAGTCTCAATGGCCAAGTTGAGAAGATGGCTCCTGGAACTGCACAATTGGAACCAGCTTGAACTGCACACTACACAATTCTACAGGCCAATCTTGTGGCTTGAGCCTCCATATTGCGTAGTGCCATTTGTGCAAAGTGAAATTTGGTTAAGGGAAACCCATATATGCCCAAGGGAAGTGTGAAAACAAGAAAATATGAGAGATAGTGTGAATCTAAGAACGTATTTTACTAAGTGTAGATAAATGCATGTGAATCAATTGTAGGAATTGATCAAACGGAAGGAAAATGAAGTAAGTGAGGAGAGTCGCCGGAACGACAACTATTGGTGCAAAAACAGGAAAACTAATGCGACACTTGGGAAAGTCAATCTAAAACTTAAAAAAAAAACTTCTACAATTTAATACAAGTCAAAATTCCAAGAACCATGAAGAGAAACAAGTGAAACAACACTCACACAATCCAACCAACAAAAGAACCAGAAAAAGCGGCAAAATACGAAAAAAGTAAAAATCACCCAGAAACGTGACGAAGATCACATCAAAAGTTCCTTGATCTCCTCGGGAATGATAGATATCCAAGATTGAGTGTGAAAATGATCTCTAGAAGTGTTGATTAAATAGATTTGGACAAATTAGGGTTTATGACATGCATGCCTAAAATCAAGAAAAGTGACACTTGGAAAAAGTTTCTGAAAATAGTGCAAGTGCCTCCTTTGAGATACTAAAAATAGATCCCTATGTTTTAGGGATGATTTTTTCTTTATCTGAGAAACTTTCCATGCACACAACCGGGAAAGACTACGCATTTCTGGGAACTTAGCAACCGTCTAACTCAATGCACTGCGCAGTTTCTAAGCTCAGTGAGGGTTGCACAATTTCTAGGCTCAGTGTTGGGCTTCCTTCCATAGCTACGTAGTTTCTAAGATCAAGAATCACTAGTAGTTAGGACTATGAAATTCCAATCATCAAGACTGCATGCCCTCAAGGATTGTGCAGTTTCTAGAGGCAAGCCCAAAAATGTTGTGAGACCAAGTTGGGAGATCAGCTTGTGACTTAGATGAATCATCTAAGTTAACAAACACAAGAGGAAATGAAAATATAAGTCTCATTCAAAGCATGAATACCTAGATCAATGCGAGATGAATTGTTGATTTTAATAAGGGAGGCTCCAAAATCGAAGCATAGGCAAAATTTTGGAGGGTGGTAGTAGCTACTACAACAAGCGCACTCCTAAAGGTTGAAGGTTGATGCTTCATGCCTTTGGATTGTGCTCATGCACTCAAAGGGTTCAATAGGGTGCATGGTGCATTAGGAAAGGATAAAGGATGAAGCTCAAGGCCTTTAGGGTGCACCTATGCACTCTAGGAGGGCACACTTCTTCGAGTCGGAGGAGTGCACTCAAGGAAGGCTTCGTCTCTAGGTGGGGGTAGTTCAGAGTAAGGAAGGGAGAAGAGGGTTAAAGAGTGCATCTTATGCCCTTGGAGGGTACATAACACACTTAAAATCAATGAATGATTCCCCATCAAGGCTTTGAAGTGCGCTCGTGTGCTCTTAGCCTTAATGAGTTCGCTCTTAAACCAAATATTTGTCTAAGTCTAGAATATGAGGTGACGGGCAAATAGGATGAGTTTAGACATTAAACCATGTGTGACACATACCAAATCATCATTAAAACTTAGAAAAACATGCACAATTATGGATATATGCCAAAATGCCACTTTATACACATTCCCCAAGTGCAACAAGTGTAGTGTGTGCGGTTGCGACCCAATTGTGTCATTTTACGACAAAAAAGATGTTATGACCATGAAATGCACCAAAAAATGTTTTGATCAATATGACAACACTTGAGACCATTCAAAGACACTTGAAACACATAAAATAACATGAAATTACATTTGGTGATCAAAGCGACTCTAGATTCGACAGTGATAGTAGGCTTCAAAATTCAAATGTAGTGAAAATTTGGAGGGTGTTGTAGTAGCGACAACAAGATATTACAGGGGATTCCCTAAGGGTAGAAAAATTTGTTGAAAATATCAAGTAGATCCATGTACAGGTACAAGACACACTACAAAATTAATAAGAAAAAAAATAATGTGAAGCATGATCAACATAGAAGAAGTCATTCAAGGTGGGAGACAAAGTATGGTTACATTTGAATGAGTGGCTACATGGTCCTGGTAAGAAAATCAAGGCTCTAAGATATGGTCCCTTTAAGATACTAGAAAATGTGGGAGATAGTTCCAATAGACTCAATCTACCCCCAATACATGTGCATTTACATAGTGTTGAAAATAAATAATTTGAAACTCTAAGAGCATTCTATGCTAAATCATGAAGAGGAATAGGTGCTCCCTTATATAGAGGATTTGCCACCAGATTCTTAGGCAGAGTTCAAAAAGGATATAATTTTTCATAAGAGGACCAAAACCAAGACAAGGGCAACATGACTTTTGGCAGATTGGGTTGAAAGGATACTTCTAGGCAAGGCTAAATGGTACACCAAAGAGAAGGTGGAGGAAGCATTTCCTCACCTCATTTAGTAGAATATTTTGGGGACTAGAAAGCTCCCAAAATGGGTAGGTGTGATCTAGGTTGGATCATTATATTTTTTTCATCCATCTCAATTCTTTTAGAGTGGAAAAAGTGTAGGAATCAACTCGCGAGACCATTTTTACCAACAAGACCCAATTCGGAAAATTGGGTTATGAAACCTTTCGGGAGAAGTTTGAGGCATCATATGGAATTTTTGGAGGTAAAAATCTCCACTTAAGTGCATCATTTTTTTTCTATTCTAAACATAGAGACCTTTCCAAGGGTGCAATAATGTCCTTAATTAGAGTCCATATGCAAAAATTTTGCCACTTGGCAGTTGACCTTCCTGTTTTGACCTCCATAATTTGAGAGGATGTCATGTCAGTCCCCATTATTCATGGAAAATGTGCTAGCCACATGATCATGATGAATAATACTTTAGAATATTCCATATTGTAACTCTAGCTAAGATTTGAAGGAGTCAAACCTAACCACTAGTAGGCTATTGGGTTGTGTTATAACTGGGTCACTAAGAGGAAAAGGGATTCCATTCTATTCAAGTGCATTTTGCTCCATAGATGAGAAAAGTAGCCAAGAGTGGATAGGGAGAGAGAAAACAACAAAAAAATTGTGCACTATAGTATCCCATGGTCCAAAAGCCTCACTTCTTTGTACTTGCATCCATTCTATTTAGAGAGGGAGAGGAGAAAAACCTCACAATCCAGCTAGTTTTTCTCCTGAAAGGGTTTCCCAAGATATATATTGTGTCAATTGTAGTTGTGATTATTTATTTCATTTTATTTATTTTTTGCATAACTATAATTTTCATGCGTATGTAATAAACAATGATTTACAGATCTATAAATCTAGGATAAATAGACCCTCAAAGTGTGGATTTCAAATTTTAAGCATAATTTTATCGAATATTGGGACAAACTATGTAGTGGAATATCCACGATAGTTTATGGATCACGATACATATCATATTGACTCATGATCATTTGTAGACACTCTTTGGTTCTGGTCCCCTGGTGCCTTCCTTCTACTTCCCCTTGATACTAGATTCATAATGTGTTTCAGTCATCAAATCCTCTTTTAACCTGATAGATAGGGGGAATTTATTATAGCCTTAAAAACCACCCCTATGATTCTTGGATTATCCTCTCATATAAAAGAATGAGACACTACATCATTTTCCCTTGTCATCATATTTTTTAGCATTATCATGCCCTTCTTTTATAGCAAAATTACAGTTGATCATAGGATACACCACTTGCAGATCCTGAAGGTCACAAGTTTCTCTACCACCAAACTATGACCACCCTCTTAGCAGTCATAATTGATAATCCTATGGCGAATCGGTGTGGGATTTGAATCATGCCTCATACTCATCACTAGTAAATTGGCTTATCGACTCCAACATCACCCAGTTCATTAAAGCCTTCAAGCACATCCATTAATCCTAAAACTAACTCTCTTGCATCTATATAATGAAGATCATACCAATGTAAAAGGAGTGAAGAATTATAGTAAGCTCATGTTGTTGAAATTCAAATAGCATCTCAAGGAAGACCATGGAATGGAGTTAGATAATACCTCTTCTTCGTTAAGATAATTTGATGTATGAATTGTATTGTTTGTCTCATTAATATAATAGATCTATATGGTTTTCCACTCCTTTAATTATTGTTCATTTCATGCATGGTATATTATGATTGTGATTTTAGTTATTTACATATGCACTTATGTCCATTTGATTATATTAAGTAGGTTGGGATTTCTTGTTGCTAACAATCTATCATTTATAACTCTTTGGAAAGTGTTTGTTGTCTTCTTGTGTGAAGGGAGGGAGTCGTAGGAGCTATAGCTTAGCTCTCTATAGTTACATCAACCAAGGATATGATTGGACAACTGGAAATAAAAATGTGCACTCATATTCAGTTTCTCTTTCCATACATTTTTTTCTGGATTGTTTTCTAGTGTAATAGATATAAGCACAATATTTCTGAAGATTCATAATTAATTCTAATGATGGTGACCTTATTTTAATTTTTCCAGTATATTATTAAGTAAATATACTTCATAAATTCAACCATACAATAATAGTAGAATAGTAGAGATCACAATGCACAAAGAGACCATAATATTTTCCCTAGCACAAACCCACTAAGGGGAAAATTCCAACAACCTTTTCAATAGTGAAATTCTTACATTCAACAAGAGACACACCTAGACCTTCTAGTCATCAACTAGGTCAAACTCACCTTCAACAAATATATGGTCAAACTTGGTAAAACACTCCAATTCAATTCTTCTAATCTGATCCAGCAACATTATCTTCTAATATTCCCTAGGATGAATTCCAGCCTCCTTGTTCTACCAAAAGACCCAAAATTTTGGCCCTTGTAGTTACCCAAAAAAATACCCCCCCTACAACAAAAACTGCCAAGACAATCTACAAATTGTGAGAGAGAGATTCTTTCCACGTGTGCGAGCTTGAGAGAGAGAAGTATTTTATCCTTCTTTTCATCCTCCTTGTCCTTCTTTTCCCTCGCTTGCTTGCCCGGAATATAGTTGAGGAGAGAGATGTGAATTATTGCAATGAGGAGGAGGTCGAGCTGCCTTTATATAGTGATTTGGCTAGGTCGAATGGGTATGACACTGCTTGGGCCAACTTGACTTGGAGGGAGGCCAAATTGACAAGCTTGGAGCCAAAATTTTCAAATTCAAATATTCAAATTTTCTTCTTTAAAAAGTTTGAAAGGACATGACTTAAAATTATATTTTTCTTTTGAATGTAGCATGAAGAACATTCTACAATAATCAATATAAATACATCAAGGGCCAAAATATACACTATGAATATTGGCCATAGTTACAAAAATTCAACACTCCTTATTAACTAAGGAGGTGTTCATAATGATTGTGATATGTGTTCTGAAGTTGAAAAATTTCTCTATGAAAAGGCTATAACAAAATTATCAACATGTAGTCAACATCTCTAACATAATCTACATCTTGTCAGCATCTCTGACATCATCATCTCTTCAACATCTCTGACATCATCATCATCTGGTCAGCATCTTTGACATAGGCACCATCATTAATATCAACAGCAATAAGTTACCACAATTTGGTCACCAACCATGACACAGTACATCTTTAGCATCATCTAGTCACCATGATTTTGGTCAACGCCTCTGACCCATTGTATACTAACTAGTCTTGGTTCACCATCATCTTGGTCAACAACTATGACTTGTGGTGAAATACTAGGGACACACTCAATCCATTTGAGTAATCTGGTCCTAATTCCAAAGGCCACACTCTACATGAGTAATTATGGGCCATGATGCTAAATGGTCTCACTCTACCTATCTAGAGAGTAATCTGAGCCTGATGTTGAAAGGAACCCACTCAAATGAGTGATCCTAGGCCTCTAGGATCATTCTTCCTAATTTGGTCAACATAATTGACACAG
Source organism: Pinus taeda (assembly GCA_000404065.3). Lineage (NCBI taxonomy): Eukaryota > Viridiplantae > Streptophyta > Pinopsida > Pinales > Pinaceae > Pinus > Pinus taeda. Next base: position 40,823 of record APFE031109959.1, on the reverse strand, counting down.
GAAGAATGATTGTCCTTTGTTGGACCATTCTCCTTAATCTAGTCATATCTAACACGGGGAGAATGTTTGTCACTAAGTCTCTCAAATCAACACTCCCTCTCAACAAGAGGGGTAATCTCCAGAAACCTTGACCTATCCCTAAAGTAAACAAACTTCTCTCTGGACAATGGCTTCATCAAAATATCATTTCTCTACTCATCAACAGAGATGTACTCAAGCCTTAATTCTCTCCTATACACCATTTCATGGTGTAGCGGTATTTGATTTCAATATGCTTTGACCTGTTTTGGAACACAGAATTCTCTGAAAGCATCATACAATTTTGATTGTCATTGTTGAGGTAAATTAATTACCTATCATTTAATTGTCAACCCGGGGGTTTCGTAAAACTTGTGAAGCATGCGTGCACTATATATGTTAGAAATTAACTTTCAAATTAGATCAATCTAACTATGAAACCAAATAATGAAAAACCAAATTCACCTATTCTAATTCAACAATCAACTCAAAAGAAATTATAATACAATTATAGTACAATGCGTGGAATTGAAATCTTAATCTTTCAATCTTGCAGGAATTGAAAAGCACACCACTCTTTCAGAAATAAAAGAAAAACCAATCATTCTTAACCTCTCACATAGGAAAAGATATGAAAGCAAATAAAAACAAATGCTCTTAACTTCTAGGTAGAAATCAAATAAAAACAATCACTCTTAACCTCTCACACAGGAAAAGATATGAAAGCAAATAAAAACAATTGCTCTTAACTTCTAGGTAGAAAGCAAATAAAACAATCACTCTTAACCTCTCACATAGGAAAAGATATGAAAGAAATAAATCTTAATCTATGAAAGCAATAAATCTTAATCTATGAAAAACAATAAATCTCACACATTGTAGGTGGCCAATCCAAAAGCATGAGAGGTGGCAAGTTGAGAGGCTCCGAGTGCAAGCATTACCAATCAAGGTGAACATCACTCATGAGCATGGTGCTAAATCTAAATTCCATTCATAAGTAATATTAACTTTCCACCTGATTATCTCCAACTTTATACATGCCTTTCAAAGGAGAGGCTCTCCTATTTATACAAAAACATAAGAAGCTACCTCATTAATGGAGGTCCATTATTCTCTCCCTAGATCCCTAGAAAATCTCATAGAGTTACAACTCAAATAGGTATTGATGAGATACATATCCTCTTTGACCTTTATCCAAATCTTCTTCCATATCTTGAAGATAATTCGAATTTGTGCATTGGAGGCCACATAAGGGTGCCTTGGAAGCTTCCAAATGACCTACACATGTCATGCAAGCCACTTTTAAGTATTAGCAAGTATATGTCATTTTTCTAAGTTTTAACCATTTAATTCACTTATAATACTAGAAATCATTAACTTTTGGAAAACACAAAGGTAACCCATATAATTATGAAAATGGAGGCTAACGAAAGGTTATATGGTCATGGAGTTGTGACATGTGAGTGAAATGGTGGTGATAAAAGTGAAAGTGGATGACATTTTGAATACATTTTGGAGACTCTACATTCCCCCCAACTGACGTTATTGCATGTCCTCATGCAATCTATTGCTTTGGTTAATCATGATTTTCTTTTAAATGAGCTTGGCTTATATCATATGTCCTTAAACTTTGTATTTGATAGTATTTGACAATTTTATTTAGTTTTGCAAAGTATTCCTTGTCATGCATTGAATTGCAACATGTTTGGTTGGTTCTTGTGTGACAATCAAATTTTAATTGGTATTGGTTCTTTTGTTTCAATACCTTGTTTATTTTTTTTGCAGCAAGATTCATTGAACATGTTTAAGAATGCATAAATCAGCGATATAATATGCTCATCATTTAGGCATTTATTTGCAAATCACATAACTTTTGAACCATGATGTAATCATAATGATTAGGACAAGTATGTTAGGATTAAATGAAGTGATATGGATGTGATAATAAATGGATGTCCCTTCCCCCCAACTAAAGGTGTTTACGATTTTTTTCAATAAGAAAGGAAATATGGTGAAGTATTTTCCAAAAATTATAACTTCAGTATTCAAGGAATTCTATGATTAAAAGCTAGAAAATAGCATACCTTTACTTACCTAGGAAGTGGACAAACTGTGCATATGTAGAGAAGTTGTAGCTACTACTGGATCATGGAATAGAATGTAGAATTTCATCTACTTCTTGGTTGCATAAATCGTGGATGAGGTGGTGAAAGTGGATTATTTATTACTGCTACTAAATCTGTTGTATCTGCTGCAAAATGTTGAACGATATAGTCTTCACCTGCTACAGAACCCGATGGTACAATTCTAGTCATGCAAATGAATGTGTTGTTGTGGAGCATGAAGAGAAGTCATTGGATTACCGACCATTGATGAATGTCGTTAACCAATGCAAGGAAAACTCGCCATTAATGTCAATGAGTGCTAAGGTACCTAAGTACATCTTGCAAAGTGCGAATAGATGAGCTGATGTCGAACCACTTGCAAGATCCAACGATCAAGGGACACTGATGTATTCCCATGATTATCAGCTAGACAACTTGTCATTGATGCATACAAGCCTCAAGGTACTAATAAGGACTCTAGCCCTTAACCTAGATAATGTGTTGATGTCGATAGGCCAGGACTTGTTAGAAGGGAGGCCTTAAGGAATCCTCCATCATCTAACGCGAGTATGAAATGATGATTTTGGAAGGACTATGAATGAAAAATTTTGGAGTGGATCAAGGTTTATTTAATGGAAAGGAAAATGACAAGAGGGTAAACAAACGAACAGAAAGAAAAATGAAAAATCAGCATGTAAGCGAGCTGAATGTCTTTATTAATGGGTTAATGAATGGAAATTATGGAAAATGTGAATGGGAAATGTAAATGGAAAATGTAAAGGAAACATGCGACACTTTTAAGGAAAATGGTGATGATGATACTTAGTGAAAAATGTTTGGACAACTTATGAGTTTTGAGAGGAAAAATGATGGCATTTATGGATGATAGAAATGGATTTAATTGGTTCATGTCTGTTGAAATTGGTCGTAGAAAACCAATCATGCACAAATTGGCCTCCTTCAATTCTCTGATTATCCTGGACCCTGAAAATAAACATGGCACTAACATTGCAATAAAACGTAAGTGTGTTCAAAGAGAAGTGATCAATTTCTTTTTGATACATGCGAAAAAAATGCATACTTAACAGGTTCATGACGTGTCTTCATTTCAAATGGTTAGTCCAGTTTCACAATCATGATAGTAAATCCAATTTCTAAAAGAAAACAATTTCCTTAATAAAAAGAATTCATCAATCGATCCTGCGGATAAAGTGCCTTCATAGTTCTTCTTCTTTCCTGCATCACGCTTGAAAACATAATCATTACATAAAACCAATAGATTTTGATCATGATTTTCTTATTAGAATGCATTGTTGACAAGTAGATTATTGAGTTAAATACATAGCTGCAGAATTGTTTTCCAGATGCAGAATTGTGGTTCAGCTGCAGAATTGTGGTTCAACTACAGAATTGTGCAGTTTCTGTAGCTAAAATCTTGAACATACAGTTAAATACACACATCTATGCATTTTTATTATGAACAGATAACCAGTCCAATCTTCAAATTGATCAATACCTCTTCCAGAAAAAAT